>JAQHUG010000060.1:6026402-6042058 GCA_028555095.1 Dicrostonyx torquatus | reverse complement strand
GGGACTGGCCCACCAACAGAGACAGTGTGCTCGAGCCAGTGGGGACTGACTGAGAAGCCAATGATAATGTCACCAGGACCTAGCTCTTCTGCATGTATTGGCTTTTTGGGAATTTATTCTATTTGGATGCACATCTTCCTAGACCGAGATGGAGGGGGGAGGGCCTTGGGCTTTCCATAGCGCAGGGTATCCTGCCCCATCTTAAGGAAGCAGGGGGAGGGTGGTGGGGTAGTATGGGAGCGGGAGTGCCGGGAACAAGGGGACTAAATGTAAATTTTTTTTAACAATAAAAAAAAGAAATAAAATAAATGCTCCTCGATACTAAAAAATTACAGACTCACAATACAACAGATTCATACATAAAAGACTTCTAAATGGCTCATACTGTTAAATAAATGTATGTAGGCTTCAGAGAGAGAGAAAAAAGAGAGTAATAAACAATGCCTTTAAAAAAAAGGGCTGGGTGTTGGTGGAACATGTCTTTAATCCCAGTACTCGGGTGACAGAGACAGGAGGATCTTTGTGAGTTTGAGACCAGCCTTGTCTACAAGAGCAAGTTCCAGGGCAGGCTCCAAAGCTACAGAGAAACCCTGTCTCGAAAAACCAAAAAAAAAAAGGTAAAGTCTTTAAAGAGACAGACTACAGATAGTTATACATTAAAAAATTAAATAAGCCACGTAAACATGGAAAATTCACAGAATGTGTGGATTGTCTATTTTATTGTGTTTTCTTTAAATTTTTTGACTGTAAAGGAGCTAAATACAGAGAAATATTTCATTGTATGATCTGCCAAGCTAAACCAACATGGATATTATAAAGGTGTTATTGCTTCACAATTTGGGTCTAAGGATGTGATGCTTTTGGAAAGAGGTTCTTCTTTTGTTATCATAGAGTATGAGAACCTGTGGAATTATCCTATACCAATCAGGTATAATAGACCATGTCCTCCTGAAAGGTCACCGTGAACACCTTCAGAAAATTACTTCACCCAACTGGTAACTAAGATGAACCTAGCACACAGGATATACCATGAAAGACCTAATTAACAGTGCCCCCATATAGCAGGAAGTAGTTTGGAGAGAAATAACTATGTCCATATTCCCAAATATTGTTTATAAATGCTTTTTTTTTACATTTAAGGGGGGAGATGATATGCATATAAATAATTTGCATTGATACAAATTTTGCTTTGTGATGCAAGTTTAAGGTAAATCTTGTTATATGTATATTTCTGATCTTGATTAAGGTATTGTGATTATGTAGTTTATTTAAAAATGCAATATATAATTAGGAAATATAGGTTGTTAATGGATAATCATCTATAATAGTTAAGTTTATAGTCATGTTAGTTAGACTTTCCAGATATGCATAGATATATTTCAGATAGGTATTCTTCATATCTTTCAAAGACTACAGAATGTGGCATTTAATGTTTTAATGACTTAGGGCTTTTCATGACAATGAGACACGTCTGCTCCTGACAGCACCAAGCTACTTCAAGAGGAAGATGGGCATCGAAGAGGCTCCATATGGAGTTTGCTAACCATTTGGGCAAGAAACTGCTGTTGCCTGGACTGCTTAAATGGACACAAAGAACCCGCAGAGAGAGGACTGCTGAACTTGCCTAAAGGTGAGATGATCCTTCAGGGTTCCTGCTTCATAAAAGAGTCTGCAAGACATTCTGCAGGACACAGAAAAAAGTGACTGAACTGTCTTTGAAATTTCCTGCTTCATGGAAATGTCTGTTGGATGCTATGGGCCTGTAGGCTAAAGATGGATGCCCCAGTGGTACAAAAGAACTTTGAGTGACTGTACAGGCAGTGAGATGTCTCTGTCATTTCTAGAGTTTTTGAAGTTGCTTACTTCTTGTTTACTTAGGTAATATTGTATCCTTCTGGAGTCTTTGATGGAGTTGAAGAATGGATAGTTATAGTTTTCCTTAGTTATGATAAAAGTTAAAATAGATATAAATATGGTAACTGTAATTCTTACTTGATAACTGTTTTTGTTATATGTAATTTTACTATGTTAAAACGAAAGCCTTTCTCTTTTGTTTAAACAGAAAAAGGGGAAATGGTATAGGAGGGTTCTTCTGTATTTTGTGTTGCTTTCATTGGTTAATAAAGAAAATGCCTGGCCTGTACGGATAGGAAACAGCCCTTAGGTGGGCAGAGTAGACATAATGGAATGCGGTGAGAGAGAAGTCACTGCCAGACGCCATGATGCTTTGGCCTGAGATGGATGTAGATTAGAATCTTCTGATAAGTCACCACCTTGTGGTGACACACAGACAAATAGGAATGGGTTAGTTTAAGATGTGAGGGTTAGCTAAGAAGAGGCTAGTGATAATGGGCCAGGCAGTAATTTAATTAATACAATTTTCATGTGGTTATTTCGGGCATAAGCTAGCTGGCGGCCAAGAGCCTTGCAGGAAGGAACAAAAGGGCCTGTACTCCTTTCAGGTGCTGGGAACACAGCCACACCTATTACAACAAAACATAAAATACAATGTCTCAAAACATCAATTCAATTTAATTTTGATCCTATAACATTTAGGATTTTCAGTATTCCTTTGTATGAACCAGGATTACTCAACCTTTTAGCTTCTGTATGGCATATTGAATGGAAAAGGACTGCCTTGAGACACACATTAAATATACAAAAAATAAAGAAAGATAATAAGCATTAGAAAATGTCCGGTGTAAGTAAAACTGTTTTCAAATAATCTCAGTCATGTAGCATCTTGTTCAGAGTCTTCAGAAATAACCATGTGGGTTTCCAGTTTGCTATTGCTAATGAAGAAAGTGAGCATATCCAAGTCATAAAATCTCACTGATTATTTTTTCTGCTATAAAAGTAAAAATAAAAGAAGGCAACATTATAACTAGTGGGGTGTTTGAGGAACAAACACATCACTATCTGGTTCAATGGATGTAGCTTCAATTCTCAACGAGTTATCAAGGTGCTTATCAGATATTTTGGTTCTAAGTTTTATTCAGTGTCCTTCATTCTTTAAAAAGTTATTCACAAATGTGGTGCTGCCAAAAAGTAATGACATGAAAAGGCCTGAGTGTGAGAATATATTCATCTTAAGCAAGCTGAGATCTGTTAAAGTCTGGAAAAATAGCATGATCAAATTTTTCCTTAGTTTGAATGTCATATTGTGGCTCTATATATTCTATTTAAAAATGAGCAGATAACATATTAATGGAGACTGAAAATAGAGCCACAAATATACACAGATATTAAAATCTGTTTTGAAATTCTTGTATCAAATTTCAAAGCCAGGCTATATGTACTTTTTGTTGCTGTTTTCTTTGTCAAAAATTGATAAAATTTCTTGCCTTAATTTGAGCTTGCCATAATTTTATTTTCATTCACAATTTTGTTATGATTTAAAGCATTGCATTGATAGAATGGATTTTCCCTTGGAGATGCATAGACTCATTTAAATGACCTGTTAACTCCACTAGAAATGTTACTATTTATAAGTGACAATTCGTCTCCAAAACAACATTTATTTTGATGCCGTAAACAACTTGATAACTTGTCACAAATCATAAAATACCTTTAACATTTGGCCTTGGAGTAGCCATCTTGTTTCTGAGAAGTAAATGGTATCAAGTTAGACAGCATCAATTGTCCTAAGGAATTCTGGAACCAGTAATGATTTAATCTCTTAGTCCTTATGAAATTCATGTTGATAATGATTGACATGATGTTATATCATTTTAAAATTTGTTTCCATATGAGTTTTCATATGAATTTTCTTGATGTACTTGGAAATATTTCTTTAAACATGAATCTAGGGACATTAATAGCTTTATCTTTTTTAATTTTACAAATCCCTCTCTTTTACCTATCATTAACAGAGCAATGTTGATAACTATATCAGACATTTTGACAGTGGACAAAGAATATGGCTACTATATCATCTATTGTTTTATATAGGTATATTGATATGGTTGTATCTTTTAGTAGCATAAAGATTCCATTTCTTCAGTGACATTTTACTCATCATCAGTACCTCTAATAAAAATGCCAGATGGAGTCCAATTTGTAGCATCAGTTCTGTATTCCATCACTAAAGCATAAAACTTAGAGTTAGTGGCTCCACTCCTCCTCCCAACTTTTTTCCATAGATATTCCAGCATTTTTAAAACTTAGTGAGAATGCTAAGATTATAGATATATTTCCAAAATATCTCCCCTTCTTTTCAGGGCATATTGTAGCTTCTATGTTGTCACTGCATTTATTAATAAATACAGTTTCCTTAAGTGGTTTTGTTTTATTTGCTCTTAAATATGCTGTCATGTAACTATCTTTTACAGAATTGATCTGAATTTTTTAAATTTTAAAATGCAATTGTAGAGAAGATAGAATAATTTTTCAGTTCTTTTATTTTGTCAGTAGGACACAGTGTTGGGTATAGACAAAATTTGGCAACATTGTTTTACATAAAATGCTCTTTCAAACAGTCTTTGAAAATTTCACGGATTCCCTACAAATTTAAAGGACTGTCTTGCTATTTGACTTTGCAAAAAAGTAGTCATCTACCATCTTTTCTTTAAACAATCTTCCTTTATCTGCAATTTTTGGTACTGTTTTCTTTTGAAATGTTTTAGAAGCCATGCTGGAATTAAAGATAATCATGCTTGAGGGGTTATTACCTTTGGTATGAGAATGGATTGACAGGAAGGTAGAATAGAAGGTTCATGCTCTTCAACATTTCAGTTGCAGATGCGGCACAAATAGGCCAGTTGTAAAGCTCAGTGGACAATTTGTGACGGATAGCTAAGGTACAGAAGTACTTTTAATAATCAAATATGAATCATTATTTTTTTCCAAAAACCATTAGGTGTCAGTTCTTTATACCAATAGTTTAAAACATTATCAATAATCATCATGTTTTACACACCAAATCACTGCAAGCCCATGGAGCACCTGGTGGTATTTTTCTGATTGTCTGAGCTTAGAGGACAACACACTGGAAACCACACAATACCATGTAACTGAAGTCATATGATTACAGATAGCAAGAATATCACATACTTTTTGAATGGCATTGTGACAAGACTGTTGTCTATGAAGTTTATGATTGAGAACAGTTCAATAAGCTCACAGAAAGAAAACAAAACAAAAAAATCTCATAATGTTTTAAGTAAAATTTTTGTTTGTGTTGGGCCATATTCATAGCTATCCCAGGCTGCATATGACCTAGAATCCATTAGACACACCTGATAGAAACTAATGGGCCTTAAATCAAAAATGGAATAGAATATAGGAAACTATGGGTTGATATTTTACTAAATATTGCATAAAATAATTATAGTTGTGTATAATTGAACTAGTTCAAAATAAATTTAACATTAAAATGTATAAGAATGTATTGATCTAAATATAACATTTTCACAAGCTTTTTTTCTTTAAGTAAATCACACAGAAACAACAAAAAATCTTTAAAAGTGTCCTTGATGATTTCTTAGAACAAAAGTGGGATGGAAGTGCTTTCACAGATGAAATTTTGTTCTTCCACATGTGATTCATTGCATTTTATGTATTTTATTACAAATTTACTGACTGTGAAATTTTTTGTAACCAGGTCATTACTTGTTCTTGTAACTGATGAAGTTCTGTAGTTAGTATGTGTATGTGTAGTTAGTATGTTTTATTGTCGGGACTCTTTCCCAAGTTTCAAAATAAGAAAGAGTGGGACCAGACCTAATTCTATGGGAAGATCACGGCAACTGTGGGAAAAAGGAAAACAGAGAGTTAATCGGGTCTATGTGCAGAGACTTATAAGACAACTGGCAACTACAATCATACAGTTATTATCAACTGCCAGAATATATATCTTTGTTGTAGCAATGTGAGTTTCGGGTGGATAGGTGATGTGGGAGCAAACTTCTGGAGCTCATTACCCATATAAGCAAATGAGTCGGCAAGCACCAAACTGGAGAGCCACTTTTCAGTGACAGTGAGGAAATATCTGAGGAATTCATGTTACAATTACCCCCATATCCCTAAACTTTGTTTCACTGAAATATGTGTATTATGCTATTTACATTTATAATAATTATTGATCAATTTGTGTAAAACTTTACCATAACATGTAAAAATGTTTCATTTATCTCATTTTCATTGTTTATTCCTTTCTTTTTCTTTTGGATTAACTTTTAAATTCTATTTGGCAATTTTTATGCTTTCAAAAATTGAGTACTTGAATTGATCATGAATATTTATCCAATTCTAAATACAATTTTTGTATCTACAGTCCTGCCCAAATCGATAAAGTTCTTATAGTGTTTGAACTTTTATTATTTTCTTTAACCTTATATACTGTGATTACCTGACATTTACTTAGTTTCAAACATTATATTTAGTAGGTTTTATTTATACTGTCTATGATTATTTAGATTTGCTTAGACTACCCCACATGAACCTGTGAGAGACTTTCTACATCTAAACTATAGAACTTGATTCTAATCAGACTAAGTTTGTGCTATTGCTTGTATGGTTTCCTAATGTAGTTTGGATATCAGTTGTGTAGCTTGTGTATATTTTTCCATCTTTTTTATTTAATTAGTTGGTTTCTTTGTTGTGTTGGTCCTAATTGTTTATCTTCGTTCCTTTGTTCTTTTGTTATCCTACACAAGAGTCTTTGGCAAAATCAATGCTAAAGAACTTTTTCGTTCTTTCAGAGATTTTATAATTTCAGGAATTACATTTTAAAGTCCATTTATAGTTGATCTTATATCAGATAGCAGTCCAATTTTAGTATTATGTGTATGGATATGCAGTTTTTAAATGTAATTTATTATATTCTTGGCTCCCTTGAAAATATTAGTTAAAAATATTTATCTGGGTTTCTGTCATTCTGATGGCTAGGCTCCAAAGGATGGTCATTTTTCTGGCCAAATTCTCATCAGGCCAGACTTCATGGCCTGGGCTATGCTTTGCAATCTTCCCCATTTACATGGATGTTCTGGAGAAATTCTTGGCCAGGTGCTGTCACAAACTGGACTGTGTGTCCAGGAGAAGCTTCAGTTTCTGTCTCACTTTTGGGTAGGGCTCCAGGCTGGCCTTTATGAATGGGCTTGGGGCCATGCTGCTGGCTACTCTTCCTACCTAGGCAAGGTGCCTTCTGCACTCTATGATGTGACTGGCTGCTGATTATGCATGCCATGCACTCAAAACTGCTTCATTTGCTCTTGGCCAGATGGGGCTGTGACTCAGCTCTATATGCTACAGATCCTTTAGCCGGCCCTTTTGTTTGATTTAGGTTGTTAGAAACTGCAGCACTACTGCCCCAATCCAAGAACTAGTTGTGAGCCCCACCTTCTTTTGCTTCTGCCTGGTCCCACTCGTAAGCAGAGGCAATTTGCTCCATGTTTGCCATGAGATAAAAGTGGGATTCCCAGAAAGTGCCTTCTAGTGCTCTGGCAGCTTGACTTGTAATCTTGGATTTTTCTTTCCCATTGAGGAGCCCATAGGGCCAGAATATCTTTCTAGGTGAGCCATTCTGCAGCATGTGGAAAGTAGAAAATGGTCAGTGTGAAGAAGAGATTCCTGTTCCTTTTTGGCTTTCAAACATAGCTTTCCTTATCTTCCAGGCAGCAATAGATTTTACTAAATATATTTTTGTTGTTGTTGTGAATAGAATACATTGTAGAGATTTTGTGAGGGAATTCAGAGTACAGCATATATTATTTTACCACCTTGAAGACATCCTCTCTGGTTTACTTTCTTGCAATCATAATTCTGAGGAAATTTGTTTCACTGCATTTATTTTTCCCAGGGAAACATGTACAAACATTGATTAACCCAAGTGGGCACCAATCAGACCAAAATACAATTCTATCAAATTTCATATTGGCAAAACAATGAGTATATTTGTCTTACTTACAGAACACAGGTAAAGGATCAATTACAGAAACGTGTTGGACACCCCCTCCCAACAGTTAGATTATTACAAAGTCTCACCTTATTGTGGATGGTATCCTGATGGGTGATGCACCTTGGAGTCCTGCTCTCAATTCTCTTTCCACTTCCCGTGGATGCTGGTGCCTGCTAAGATCACTTGCAGCTGGGAAATGCCATGAAGAAGTAATAGCTGGTACTCCTGTGAGAGTCCTGTGATGCTCCTTCTCCTACGGAATATCAGTAGCTCTATCATTACTACAGTAAACATAGCTACCTGTATATTGTTCATCTCAATTAGTTGGCACTGCTACCTGGCCAAAGTAACCTCTCCTGTAAGATGGTGGTGTAATCAGCACATTATGCTATAGGCCATAGAAAAACATATTTCCTAAAGAGGCTAATTTATAATTTGCTTTAGTCAGTGTTTGTTGGTGATATACACACTTTTTGAGACAGTGTCTTCATATAGCTCAGACTAGTCTGAAACATGGTATGTAGTTCACGCTTCAATGTCTTAATCTTCCTCTTGTAGTCCTTTGAGTGCTGAGATTACAGGCTTGTGTCACCATACTCTGTGATGAACACAATTTTTATTTGACATTTTGCTCTCATTCTTAAGAGAGATTTGACACCTGTAAGCTATAGATTCATCTCCTTGGCACTTTGAAAATAATTGTTTTACTATTTGTGGTGTATTTCCTATAGAGAATCCTATTCTTCCTATATTTTTTTGTCTCTTATCCATTTCTTCTCTGTGGCTGCATTTAACATTTTTTTCCCTTTGATATCTTAGCACAACTTTTCTAAGCAGACATTGAATACATTGTCTTTATCAAAGCAGAGGATGCATGTATTTTATTCACTCTTGAATTTTGCTGCCCATAATTTCTTACATTATTTATTCCATCATTTTCTTAATATATTCAAGTAGATGCATTTAAAGTCTATGTTTTTATGCCTTCTATTTATTTGGATTTCATGTTGTTTTACTTGTGTCTCTCCTTGTTTTATTCTGGTTACTTGCTTCTGTTAATTCCCGGTTTCCAAATTCATCTTTGTGTAATCCTCTAAATATACCCACTGAGTTTCTAAATTCAAATTCAATCACTTACTTAGATATTTGATTTTGTTTCTTTTCAAATCTGTTTTTTTAAATCTGGTATTATAAAATTTTAGTATCTGAAGTTCCTTAAAGGTAGAATACCCTTGATTCTACTAATTCTAAATATAGTTATGCTTTGGCCAAATTCTTTTGGGGAAGGTCTAATAGTCTGTAGTTAATTATTCTTTTTTTTTCTAGAAGGGATTTGTGTTAAAGAGTTTATACCAACTGCATAATTCATTCCCTTCCTGTTTTGGTATTTTCTGAGTATGATATAAATATAAACCCCAGAAGTAATTGAATGCACACCTATTATTCCCTATCTGAAAAGAGATGATTTATCCACATGTGGAACTAGAGGAAAGAAAGGCAGTTTATCTCATGAGTTCCCTTTGCCATCAGGAAGAATTGGATTTTTTTCCTAACATTCCTAGAGATGTCTTCCTAAGGGCTCTAGCAGAGATGGCAATTTAGTTACTCAATTTGCCTTTGCTCTGGTACAAGTCCTAGTTTCTGTTACCTAGAATTTTGGAGAGTCTTTAAAATCTGGTGTTGGTACTCAAAAGTGTTCTACAATATCCCGAAAAGGAGTATAATAAAGGTTTATTTATTTGGGAGATAAACTCACAGAAAGGGTAGCGATCCACAGTCCTCAGCATGTGCGGGGAACGAGAACTGAATCCAGCAACATAGAGGCCTACACATGCGTTTCATCTGCATTTATAGTACATAAAATCACACCCAAAGTGGGCTGGTATCTTAAACTATATTGGCTGAAGGAGTTCCCACAGCACCTCTCTCTTTTGTCTATAAATAACAGCTATCCCAAAAGCGATAGAATTAACCTTATAAAGAGAGCTAATTGGATCCTTCCTTGCATTGTACATGATACACCAATAATTGGAGCCACATGTTGGACCCCTATTTGTTGGCATACCAAAGAGTTCCACAATACCCTGGAATGGAGTACAATGAAGATTTATTTATTTGGGGATAAACTCACAAAAGTGGTAGTTATCCACAGTCCTCTGAGTACCCTGGAAACTGGAACCAAATCCAGCAGCCAAGAGGCCCATGCATGTTTTTTATCTGCATGTGGGCCAGTATCTTAAAGGATATTGGCTGAAGGAGTTCCCACAGCAATCTGGGATTCCTGACATTGTGTAGTTTTTATGGGAATTTGGGCACAAAGGTGTGTTCTGATCAGTCCTAATAACCCAGGTTTGGCAAACTGTCCTCAGTAAGAAAGTAAAAAAAAGCCAAATAAATAGTGGAAATCAGAGAAAGGAGATTTATTTAATGAAGTCACATTTGGAAAAATAAAGAAATCTAGAGAATCCCCTAGTCCATCTTCATGGTCCTGATATGGGGAATATATGTAGAAGCTTAGAGTTATGTATAGCTATGCAATCCCAGCCAAGGTGTGCCCCTCCCATAGTTGTCTTTGCTCCAGTTTCTCCTGCAATGTGGTCTGACAACTTGTCTGCACTTTGCAAAAGCTCTTTCCAAGAGACAAGATCCTCCTCTGGTTTGCACTAGTAATAACTCTGTAGATATATACCTCTCTCTTTTTTTCTCTCTCCCCATATTCCCTGCCTCTCCCATCAGCTCTTTTTCTTTATCACAATCTCTGCCTCCCCTAGGGTTATTCATTATTTTATCCTACAGTATACACTTGGAGAAGTTTCCATTTTATACACTGAAGCTTTAGTAAAATATATTTTGTGCATTAAAAAAGTACCCTTATCAGGGTATGGAGTTCTATGGAATAGAAATTAGGAGAAAGAAATGCCACTGTCCTTAGTTTTAAAAATGTGATTTTATGTATTCCTTTTATTCTTTACATTTTCACTTTGGCTTTGTTTTAGAAGAAACCAAGTAAGTAGAAGCTCCTATTAGAAACCAGAAGCAAGCGCAGAGAAGTCTAAGCTTTGATAATAGAAAGGACCATGTTAGTTTTCAGTGACAATGGAAGCTAGGGAGAACTTTTCTAGAAACCATGTGCTATATTTGGCACCAGGTGCTGTAGTGCATAACTTTTCTCTGACCTAACTTTATGATTGCTTTTGATATTTTATAACAGATCCTTTTTCCTCCATGAAAACCTATGTGAGAAGAAAGCATGGTGCCTGACTAGTATCTGCTGTGGGTGGGTATGCTGCTTGCAGATACACCTGAATGTGCTGCTGAACAAAGAAACAAATTCAGAGCATTCATATTTGATAAGGGAATTCTGTGACCATTCATGAGGAAGGCAAAATAAGACCTCTTTGATATCATGCCTGAATATAGACACAACCAGAAATAATTTATAAGTCACAAAATGACCAAATGCTCCTAACGTGGTGAATCTCATAAACTGTTGAGTTTTCATCAATTATAGTTTTAGCTTTACCAATTCCCGTACTTCCTACAAAAAGGCGATTAAATCCCAATTACAGAATGATTGGCATGTCCTGATAGAGCTTAATCTGGAACAAGACCATGGTTGTTAAAAGTTCCCCCAAAATAGCACAGCAAAGCCCAAATCCTCAAAAAAAAAAACTCTTTTAAATAAGACATTTCCACGTTTCCCTATGGCCTGCTACTGTCTTTGTATTACAAAAAGTTAAAATTTATTTTACCATCGGTGTATTTCTGATGATTTGGGGGTGGATTTTAGGACATTGACCCTTACATGACACTGAATTGTTATTTTCACCCTGATAATTTGGTTTAGAAATTTTATTAAAATTTCCATCCACCTTTGAGAACACCATTTTCAAAAGGAACGGATCAAAAGCATTTCATGACTTATTGTTAATCACAATATGGAGAGAGGTGGTAATGCGCTATATTCTACCTGCCACAAAATAGGGAGAGGGCTTGTGTTAACTTTCTCCCTATGACTGAATGATCAACACAAAAGCAACTTAAAATGAAAACTTAGTTTGTTAATGGTTTCAGAGGGTTTAGTCCACCGTGGTAGGAAAGGCATGGAAGAATAGATCACATCATGTTGGGGAGGAATCAAAGAAGGGTCAGTCTAGTAGAGTGTGTGTGTGGGCTACACACTGAAAGACTATAGATACACAGTTATATATGCCGTTTGGATCTGACATAATGACACTCTATGTGCCCTGCACACTTATTGCTGGGTTTAGTGTGTACTATCATGCTTTGCAGTATTACTTTAGTCCCATACCACCTTTTGATGCCATAATTCCTTCCATTTGAAATATGAATGTTTACTCTGCATGACTGTATATTAAAAACATGCAATTTGTTAAGTTTTGCAGGGGCTTATAACTACTAGTTCACTTTGAGCTTCAGCAGTTACCCTGTACTTAAGATTTTTGATTAAGTCTCCAGTAGACTTTGGAATCTCCTGGAGACATAATAAAATGTTTTACATTGTGAGGAAGCCATGAGGCTTGGGGAAATGAAAGACATAATGTTTTTATTTGAATATAAACTGATCACAAATAATCATGTGTTGGACTCCATATTGGGATATAGAGAAAGCTTTAATAGGAGGGTACAATATGGGGATGGGAGCATAGTTTTAAACCTTATATTACTCCCAGTCAAATCTTATTTCTCTGTCTATCTGGTTGCCACAAGATGGTAAAAATTCTATATCCACATGCTTCTGCCACCAAGGTCTTCTCATAACATGTAATCAAGCAACCCTATGAAACCATGAGAAAAATAAACCTTGCCTCCCTGAAGTTATTCTGTTAGGTGTTATTTTTATAACAATAAAATGAGGAATACAGGGTTGTATTTGAGATATTTAAATTGGTATATTGGCAATACTCTTGGCTGATACTTATTTTGCAGTTTGACTTTGCATTCATGTGATGGTGTTACTTGCAACTAATAAATGATTTTCACCCATGTCTGTCCTACCCCATTTTCAAAGAACTCAGATCACCCTTTTAGAACAGTATGTATCTCTCTAAAGCAGAAGAGAACTAGAACTGAACATTTGCCATTTGGATTTTCGCTAACCTAACATCATGTGTTAGGGGGAAACAGTTTAATATAAATTTGTAGTGTAACAAAATATGGTTTGTGAGCCTTGCAGAGGAAGAAGAAAGCCTAATGTGGTGAGATTGCAAAGAGGACTGGGGAAGTCTGGGTTTATTTACCACCTCAGAGCATTTTGCCCTGGATTTGTGAAAATGTTAAGAATGATGAATGATCTGTAAATAGCAGATTTCTCTGACTGTGAGCCATAAACAACCATAAATGAATTAGACTGAACAGCTGGGAGCAAAATCGTGTGAATTATGCAGGCACACACAACTGGCTGCGGACTGTAACTAGCATCCCACCCTATTGATTAGCTGTTCTATGGACCATAATAAAACTCTCATGGTTAATTGCGAGAAAGAGCCACACACTTAGAAACAGGCAAGTTAAGGTGTCAGCCCTCCAGTTTATAGTTCAAAGGCAGGATAATTTGTGTTTCATTACAGCCTTTTCTGTGAAGGATCTATAGGACTCAGTCAAATATACACTCCAACACACTCATAGTCTCTCTCTCTCTCTCTCTCTCTCTCTCTCTCTCTCTCTCTCTCTCTCTCCTTCCTGCATCAAAACATTTTATTACAGTTTGCTGTCTTCTAGTTAAGATTCAGTGACTTATCAGTTAGGATAATTTTAATTTTCAAAGAAAAGGCCTAGATTTCTACTCTGGGAAGATACTGAAGGATGTTTTTTCTTTATCATGTTACCACTTTCTCCACCAGGTCAACTTGGGCTAATTTAATCTTCATACATTTTCTTACATAGAAACTTTAAGAGATAAACTCACATAAACTATGTAGTTATAAAAGGGGGTTAAGGCCTTCATTACTACTGTTATTGTCTCCGAAGTGAAAGTGACAGGTGTTTCATAAGGGCCTCTGTAAGAGTCTCTCCTGAATTTAAGATTTGCTGTGTGGATGAGAGAATAAGTGTTGGCTTATGCCATATAATACTATAGGAAGGAGCTAATGGGCTATTTTGTTTTGTGTTTTATAACAACCATCCTATTTGAGAAAGCAATCTATCTCTTGAGGATTTATTATAATGAGATATATGAGCACTGTTGGCTGTTTTCCTTCAATATTTTTATCCTAAATTGAGGTGTAGGTGTATTTCTGGGTTCAGCTATCATGTGCATCTTCATTGGTAGTGGGAGAAATGGGTATATCATGTCAACATGAAATATACTACGAATGAAACTTATTTCCAGTAGCAATGCAGTCTATACCTGGCTTCTTGCCATATTTTAGGATGTATTTTTCTTTTGATATTCTACTAAAGTTTTCACAACTTGGTATCCAAAAGGACCATTCTATTCATGTGTTCAGTTATTGACTTTCCTGTTGATGCTTAGAATATTGAATGAATTTGTTTGTTAGTGAAGAATAGCTTTTCTGTGCATTATCACCTACCCTTGAAATCTCATTTATTGCTGTGGCCTCAGGAGGGCTTTGTTCTTTCAGCTGAACCATAAATGTGGGTTTAACACAACAATCTTCCTGTCACCCAGAATTAGTAAGTTTCTTTTTGAGTAGATATTATCTACCAGACAGCTTAGCATTGGTTGCACCAATTATTAGACTTACCATGTAGTTACATTTAGTCTTATTTAAGTTGCACTTCTGGTGCAACTATAACCGTAAAAATTTTCATTCAGATCGCCATGATATATTCACCCCCTAGAAGCTCTTTTAGATCATATGAAACAAAATATCAGTCTTGACACATAAAAACTACCTACTTCATAGAATAAGTATAAATGGCCAGGATAAAAATGGAATGGCCTTACTAGAGTTCTTGATATGTGTCAATTCATATTTAGCAGACACATCTTTTAAAATAAGCTTTTAGAGGTGTCGTGCCCCAAAACGACAAAATTCTTTATGCACTAGTGGTACCTAGCTCTTCCATAAAGAGGAAATTCAGTTGTATGGACTGAGTGTATGGTGTGGGAGGTCCTTTTGTCTGTGTGTTGCTTTTCTTGGTTAATGAATAAAGAAACTGCCTTGGCCTGTTGAAAGGGCAGATAGGTAGGTGGAGAAGATGGAACTGAATGCTGGGAAAAAGAAGGGTAGAGTCAGAGAGAAGCCATGGATCCTCTGCCTGAGACAGAAGCAGGTTAGAATCTTGGCGGTAAACCACAGTCACATGGCAATACACAGATTCATGTAGATGGGTTAAATTATGATGTAAGAGTTAGCCAATAAGAACAGGAGACCACTTCCTAAGTATAACCCCAGCAGCACAGACACTGAGAGAAATAATAAATAAGTGGAACTTCATGTAACTGTAAAGCAAAAGATATGGTCAACAAGAAAAAATGACAGCCTACAGAATGGGAAAAGATCTTCATTTAATCCCACATATACAAAGAACTCAAGAAATTGGTCATCAAAAGAACACATAATCCAATAAAAAACAATGGAGTACAGACCAAAACAGAAAACTTTCAACAGAGGAATCTAAAATGGCTGAAAGACACCTAAGGAAATGTTCCTTATCCTTAGTCATCAGAGAAATGCAAATCAAAACAACTTTGAGATTTCATCTTACATACACCTGTAAGAATGGCCAGGATCAAAAACACTGATGACAATTTATGCTGGAGATGTTGTGG
>JAQHUG010000060.1:5990623-6011052 GCA_028555095.1 Dicrostonyx torquatus | reverse complement strand
TTTCAATCAAATGGTCCTAAGAAACAAGCAGGAGTGGCTATACTAATATCTAACAAAACAATGGCATCTTGAAATTTACATGCAAATGGATGGAACTAGAGAAAACCATCCTGAATGAGGTAACCCAGACCCAGAAAGATGAACATTCTATATACTCACTCATAAGTGGATACTAGCTATAAATTAAAGGATATTGAGCCTATAGTTCATGATCCTAGAGAAACTAAGTAACAAGGTGAAACTTAAGAAAAACTTAGATAATCTGCTCTACCCAGATAAAAGAAATAGACAAGATTGCCTAACAAATTTGGGAGCATGCGGGTGAAGAGAGAAGGGAGGGTGGAAGCGGAAGAGGAGAGTAGAATGGGAGAAGAACTGGGGGGAATGGGATAGTAGAGATGGAGGAAAGACAGAGATAAGAGCAAGAAAGAGATTATTTTTATTGAGGGGACCATTTTGGGACTAGCAAGAAAACTGGACCTAGAGAAATTCCTAGGAACCCACAAGGATGACCCTAGTTAAGACCCTCAGCAATACAGGAGAAGATGTCTAAACTGTCCTTGCTCTGTAGTCAGAGTGATGAATATCTTAAATGTCACCACAGAACCTTCATCCAGCAACTGATGAAAACAGAGGCAGAGACCTGCAGGAGAGCACTGGGTTAAGCTCCATAGTCTAGTTGAAAAGTGAGAGGAGAGAGAATGTGAGCAAAGAGGTCAAGACCATGATGGGGACACCCACTGAAACAGTCTACCTGAACTAATGGGAGCTCATCAATTTCAGATGAACAGGGAAGGAAACAGCATAGAAACAAACTAGTCCCTCTGAATGTGGGTGACAGATGTATGTCTGTGGCAGACTGTGGGGCCACTGGCAGTGAAGTTTTTCCTACTGCTTGTACCGGCTTTTTGGGAATATATTCTTTTTGTGTGGATACCTTCCTCAGCCTAGATGTAGTAGGGAGGGCCTTGGACCTTCCCCAAGGCAATGTGCTTTACCCTCTCTGATGAGTGGATGACAGGTGAAGTAGGGAGTAGGTGGTGGGGATGGGGGTAGGGGAGGGAGTATGAACTGAGATTGGTATGTAAAATGAAAAAAGATAGTTTGTTTTCTTTTTTTACAAAATAAAATAATTTTTTTTAAAAAAAGTCTTGTGTAAGGTTGTTTCTTCTCAGTGAGATTTAAAATGGTATTTTCAATATCTAAGGCCAATACCAGTGAGGCTGTTAATCCAAATATCCATGAATTTATAAACAGCTCTGTAGAGAATTTTTACCTTATGTGATTTATTTTAATGTTTCTCTTTTGCTTTTAGCAAAACCAGATATTGTATTTTACAGGTGAATTGATTGCTAGATATTTAATATGTTGTATACTAGACTAATGTTTCTGTTATACTTTGAATTATCACTAGTATTTAATAAATACCATAGTAATAAAATTTTTCTCATGGAAAAATTTAGGCTATAAACTGTAAAGGGAATTGATTAGAATTACTGAGTTGTAAAAAAACTCAAGATGTTCTGAAAGCATTGATAATTATGATAGTGGTGATGATTGACAGACTAAGAAAATCCACTCAGCATACACATGCAGCAGTTTTGTCCTGAGACCAACAGAGCTTGATCCAGTATGAAAAAAAAGGCATAAATAGAGAGAAAAAGAGAGTATAGAGCCCATGTCATGAGCAGTTTCCTTTCCCTCCTCTTCTCCCAGTTCTTTCCCCACCCCCTCTGTTACCATCCCCCAATTTATGCTTCTATTTCTATTTAAGAGAGGGCAGGAATCCCATTGAATATCAACAAAGCATGGCATATCAAATTGCATTGAGACTAAGCACCTCCCATATGTTAAAGCCAGGCAAGATGACCCAGTATGAGGACTAGGGTCCCAAAAGCCAGGAAAGAGTTCAGAGTTATACAAGAAAACCGAGCTACCCAACTGTCGCATATACGCAGAGTGCTCAGGTCAGTCCCATGCATGTTTCTTGGTTCTTGGTTCAGTATCTATGAGCCCAGATTAGTTGATTCTGTTAGTTTACTTATGGTGAGCTTGACCCATCTGGCTCCTACAACTTTTTCTTTCCCTCTTCTGCAGAATTTCACAAACTCTAACTACATTTTACTTTTACTATGGATATACATCTGTTTCCATCAGTTGCTAGATGAAGCCTCACTGATGACAATTGGACTGAGCACAAATCTGGTCACAGGAAATGGCCAGTTCAGGCTATGTATCTGCTATTCCTAGGAGAATTAGCTGGGGTATTACTTGTAGATTCCTGGGAGATTCCCTTGCTCCAGAATTTTACCTGATCACAAAATGTTTCCCTTTCCAACAGTAACTTTCAGTACTCTCTCCCTCACTAACTTGATGATTTATGTTTCCAAGCCACCTGTCTTCAGTCCATGCCCCAAATATCTTCTATTTCCTTTTCCCTGGAAGGTCTGGATATCCACCCATAAATATTCTTTGTTCCATAGTCTCTCTTGGTCTGTGGATTATAGCATAGTTATCTATCATTTTTCAGGTACTATCTACTTATGAGTGAGTTCATAACATGCTTGTCTTTCTGAGTCTGGGTTATCTCACTCAGGATGAATTTTTTTCAGTTCCATCCATTTGCCTTCAAATTTCCTGGTGTCCTTGTTTTTAACAACTGAGTAATACTCCGTTGTGTAAATGTAATACATTTTCTTTATCAATTCTTCAGTTGAGGGGCGTCTATATTGTTTCCAGGTTTTGGGTATTACAAATAATCCTGCTATGAACACAGCTGAGTAAATGCCCTTGTGGTATGAGTGTGTATCCTTTGGGTGTATGCCCAAAAGTGGTGTAGCTGGGTTCTGAAGTACATTGATTCCCAGTTTTCTGAGAAATCACCACACTAACTTCCAAAGTGGCTGTATAACTTTGCCCTTAGATCAGGAATGGAGTAGTGTTTCCCTTACTCCTCATCCTCTCCAACATGAGCTATTGCTTGTGTTTTTTATCTTAGCCATTCTGACAGGTGTAAATAGAATCTCAGAGTTCTTTTGATTTCCATTTCCCTGATGACTAGGGATGTTAAACATCTCCTTAAGTGTTTCTTGGCCATTTGATATTCTTCTGTTGAGATTTTTTTGTTTAGGTCTGTATCCCATTTTTTTCTGTATCCCAGTTTTAATTAGATTATTTGGTTTGTTGATATGTAGTTTTACTTCTGTATATATTTTGGAAATTAGTCCTCTGTCGGATGTGGGGTTGGTGAAAGTCTTTTCCCATTTTGTTGGCTGCTTTTTTGTCCTATTGACTGTGTCTTTTGCCTTATGGAAGCTTTTCAATTTAGTGCGGTCCTATTTATTAATAGTGTATCTTAGTGTCTGTGCTACGGGTGTTCTGTTCAGGAAGTTGTGTCCTGTGCAAATGTGTTCAAGGTTGCTTTCCACTTTCCCTTCTATCAGGTTCAGTATAACTGGATTTATGTTGAGGTCTTTGGTATACTTGGACTTGAGTTTTGTGCAGGGTGATCCATATTTGCATTCTTGTACATGTTGTTATACATTTATGCCAGCATCATCTGACAATGCTTTCTTTTTTCCATTGGATAATTTTGGCTTCTTTGACCAAAATTAGGTGTCTATAGGTGTGTGACATTTTGTTTGGGTATTTGATTTGATTCTATTGATCTAGCTATCTGGTTTTATGACAATAATACCATGTAGTTTTTATTTCTACAGCTTTGTAGTAGAGCTTGAAATTAGGGATGGTGATGGTGATACCTCCACAGTTATTTGATTATGTAGGATTGTTTTAGATAACCTGGGATTTTTCTCTTTCCATATGAAGTTGAGTATATTTCTTTCAAGATGCCACGCTATCATTTTCCGGGAGATTTTCCTAGTATCACTAACCTTACTGTTCAAAGAAATGTGGGAACAGAGGAGCATAATTAACTCAGAATAATTTCAACAATGGATCTTCAAATGCTATGCTGGCCAAAATCACTCGTTATGAGTTCTTTTTGGTTCTGTAATATTATATGATTTTTATGTGGCTACCAAGCAAAACATTTCGCTGAAGCAGGAGGAATCTTTAAAGTGTTTAATCGAGATAAATAAATTGCAAATAAGGTGAACATAACCCTAGCACTGTTAGAATAGGGGACATTGTTGTTTATAAAACTGATACTTTGAAGCAATCTGGGGACCAATATCTTTTCTTAATGACATGCAACTGGTAGTAAATCTTTCAGAAAACAGCATCATTATGAAAAATAAACAAAAGTAGTTACTTAAGAGTTGGAGATTTTGCCAGAAGGCTCTTGAGAAATAAGTAGTCTATTTATAGTTGAAAGCTTCTGATGACATTGACTTCTCTGGCTGTCATTTCTAGAACCAGTAACTACGACCAATGAGGTAATGTTTCTGAGTTAGAAATAAGGCTTCCAAGTAATTGGAAGCATCTGCATTTATATCTCTTCAGAACCAGACACTCATCTTCTGAAAAAATGTTTTCCGTATGCTTCCTGAGTTGCTGATAATTGTTATTAATGGGATTGCTATCATTCTCTCTGGCTGACCTATGAAGCAAAAGAATAAAAGTGTTAAGGAAGTGGAATTAATAATTCTATTGCAATGCATCATAGAGATAAGTTAGTAATTGCAAGGTCAGATGGGCACACACAGATAGATTGTTAGCTGGTTATACTATAATGAAAGAGCAGACCTTTTACATAAGTTTATGAATAATGTTTCTCATAAAGACAGAAGATTGATTATCCCAGAAAAGCTTCCCCCTGAACCTAAGACCATCAGCAATCACAATAATGAAATATTAATAACAAATTTTAGAATCTATCAAGAATAAATTCCATAACCCACTGTAATGAGCTTCTTGTTTCTAATTTTGGAGGGAGCTAAATGATATATTACTGAAGGCAGAAACAGAAGAATATATTTTACATTGGGGGCCAAATCTGGTTGTTTCATCAAAAAGTTGTAAATTTAAAGATGTGCTTGCGAGAGAGAACAATAGGAAGTTCAGATGGGTCCTTTACTCTCGTGCTGATTGTTATTTTCCTGTTTAATGTTACTTATGTCCCACACAGAAAAGACGTGTTAATTTCATCTTAGGGAAATGTTCTTTGGATGTCTATTTTTCTATAAACAGCTACATAATTATACCTTTATAATATAAGAGCTTAGATACCCATATTTGTTGGTTTCCTAGCAACCATAGGAACTCTGAATCTTTAAGCTACAGATCAAAACTAGAATCTTTAATTCAGAAGTAAAATAAGGTACTTAATAGTAAAAATATGTGGTCATTTTGAATTATGGACAGAAAGAAAGGAAAATGATCTCTCCAACACATCTTTATTTTCCTGATTGGTGCAAAACTATGTGGGTGGAACTCAGCACAAATCCAATTCAGAGTTTCAATATTTAAGACCCACATTAAACTTACCTTTTTGTGCTCTAAATTAGTCGAGTTGATATAGCTGAATATATCACTATCATATAATTACATTTCCAGGTATAAAAGGATGTTATATTGCTTTAATACAAAATAAAAGGGACATAACTTAAGATTAGTGCCAAAGTTGCTGTTTTCATCTATGTTCCCATTCATGATCTTTCACACTTTAAATTACACCTTCTACACTGGGGCCTGGCTCATATCAAACACTCTCCTCCAGTCCCATTTTTGATTAAAGACATTTATCAAATGCAGTTGGGAACATTTCCGGATTCAACTGAAGTTATAGTTGCACAATTCTGAATATACTAAAACCCACTGCGATGTATGTTTTATAGGGGTAGATTCCATGGTGTGTGAGATATATCTCAATAAAAGCTCTTGGTATTTTGAAAGAAGGTGGGTTTCTGAGTCCTGGCAGTCTTTATTCCTCTTTCTTCATAGTACTACCCCTAGAGTGTGCAGCATCTTCTAAATGGCCTATTATATGCTCTCAGCCTCTAATGAATCCTAAAATTTCCCAAAGAAAAGGCAAGAGTCAAACATTACTAGTAAACAGCTTGGTTCAAAACAAACCTTAATGGAGAAAATTATAAGCCAAGGTGGGAAGATGAGGATCAGATGCAGTGGTCAGATCTTGATATGCAACACTGGCTATGTAACAACATGAAAGCTGAGCATGTGTTGTCTAGAGCCTTCTGGAAGTCTTTGTGCTCAATCAAGGTCAAGGCATTACCACTGTTTCTAATGACATGCAATGAAATTTCCTGCCATGAAAAATATTTCTTTTAGAGACCTCAGAGGCATTGTTCCCCCCAAATTCTATTTAGATCCCATTATGTTCAGCAAAAACAATGACTGATTATGGGTCATGAGTTAGTATTATAATTGATGAACATGATATCCCTTTCATTACTTTCTCCCTCTGTGTGGTCCCCAAGGCATTCAATCTGATCCCTCATGTTCACATTCCCTTATCCCTTCCCCTTACTCCCCATCCCTGCCCCCAATTTACCCAGGAAATCTTATCTATTTCCCCTTCCCAGGGAAATCCATGTGTCCCTATGTGAGGCCTGCCCCTTTTTTAATGGAGTAGAAGTACGTGGAGGGATATAGGTGGGAGGTTTATAGAGGTTCAGTAACTTGGTAGACCCCTTAAGTTTACTCTATACACTATTGCTGCATTTTAAAAATTACTCTTCCCTATTTATACCTATCCAGTTATTACTTTAAAGATAACTTTATAAATCTCCCTGACTTATGGATTCATTCTAATTGCAAGAAGACTAGATAAATGAGATTCATTGAGATTAATCCAAATTCACAATGACTAAATACATTATTATTAACCTGTGTATTTGGTAAATACTTACTAGTAAAACAGCAACAAGAACCGAAACATTGAGGCAGGCCCTTCGGATGAATTAGAGATGAGGAAGGCAGGATTGCTGCCCTAAAGTAAAAAATTCTATACGGTTTGACTGCAAAGTGAAAGCAATCAAAGAGAAGCATGGGAGAATTGTAAGGAATTGTAGTTTGTTGAGAAGATAAAGGAATATTTAAAAACTTAAGTAGCATTTCTGTTTAGTCTTCAAAGCCAGGTTACATTTGGACACAGAGATAGATTTGAGAAGACTGTCCTGACACAGCTAGCAACAGAGTAAAAGCACACAGATAGTAAAGAAGCAAGAGTGGTACTCAATAAATGTGATTTGATATGTAAATAATCACTTGACAGTAGGCATATCATAAATATAATCTATGGTACTGGTACTGTAGAAGATTAAGAAAGATGTAAACTATAGTTAGATGATGTTAGAAACATAGGAAACCATATAGCAAGATATCTGTATTTTTCCAGTCTTTCAAAGTAGTCAGAGCCATACATAACTCATTATGTATTTTAATGCACTGGTTTCTGCTGTTTTTTGAAATATTGGATAAGAAACACCAAAAAACTAGCTATCGCTGGATTTCTTTTTGTAGTAGAGTTAAGAATATTATTCCACATGTCAGTCATGACATGAGCAATTTACATAGACATGAATTCTAGAGTAAAGTTTTTTCATTAGAATAGCTCACACAACTTCTTTACAAATATATCTACTTTCCATTTTGTGTTGGCTGCCACGATGTTCATGTTCATATTTGAGACTCAATTATAGCCAATTGATTTTGTTTTGTGATCTATATACATCAGAAATGTGTTTCATTTAACACATTTTATTGATTATACTGTATATTCTAGGTACTATGGATATAATAGTAAATGAAAAAGATATAAATTTTGCATTTGTGTTGACTATTGTCTAGTGGGAAACTGAAAAAAAATCAATGGGCAAACAAATAAATCTGTAATTTGTATCTGTTCTGGTCCCAATTTCCTATTTATATTTAGTATTTGCTTATTGAATATGTCTTTGCTCAACTGCCACTATGGGGCAAGGTGTTAGGATATAAATATGTGTATAAATAAATCACATAGCTCAAGAAAATTTGAAGTGGGAAAATATATTTTAAGTGAATTTCATCAAAATAGACTTAATCTATGGGGATTTTTCTTCTCTTGAACTAGAAGTTTTCTGTACAACTTTATAAGCTGCTGAAATGAAATTTATAAAGATAGTATCTTGCCTTTAAAGACCCTGGGAATGGAGAAAAAGCAACTTCTTCCTGTATGTTATCCATTTTTGAGGTATTCCCCCCTCTCAAAAAGAATACATCATACAGAAAATTTTCAGTGTTGGATCTAGTCGTGTCCCAATGTTTCATGCAGAAATGGTTTTTATGCTTATGTCAATGTCCTAAAATGATAGCAGAATTTTTACAGTATTGGATCTTTAAAGCTTAAGTGAGAATAATGATTTTTAAGATAGACAATCAACTGTGCAAAAATATTTCAAGACTACCTTAAATCAAAAGCTAAATTGAGTATGGTTACTGACAGTGATCCAAATTAAAAGCAGTATTTTGGTGGCTACAGTCAATTTACTATAACAAATCAGAGCTAGACTCTGCCTTCTGGTCTTTACCACTTACTGGGGAACAGGAGCCATAGAAGACATGACCAGAAGGCAAACTATGTATTCAGATTCAGTCAGTCTTTAAACAAAGACAACAATAGCAAAATTGAGTCATGGTGCCAAAATATAAGGAGATGTGAAGTTACATTGAGAGTATAAAGTAGATTTTATGAAAAGGTAACATTTCATTTGGGTGTTGAAAATAAAAATGACATTTTGGTAAGCACATTATGCAGAGTACAACGTTTTAACCATAGGAAATTATATTAACAAAGAAAAGGAGGTAGGCAAATTTAAGGATTGAAACCATAGGATATTAATGATGAAGATTTTGTTCAGTCAATCTCATGGATAATTGTGAATATAACAAGCTTAGATTTTGAGAAGAGATTAAACACTTGAGAAATAAATACTTTATGGTCACTTGAAAAATACAGAGATGTCTGTCAACCTAGTATTTCACTAGGTCATTATTTGGGGATAATGTGGTAATAAAATAAAGTGTTAAAGTCAATGAAAAGGAAAATTCAGTCTCCCAAATGCTGTTGGGGGCATCTAAGCACTTGTAATAAGTGATAATTTATAGGAAGAGGCTGAGACCTAACATTCCAGGTGGTCAGGGAAACATGTGCATTTACATGGCTTAAGGTTGAAAGTCCATGTGCATATTCATCCAAGAACTGAGGAGTACTGTCAAAAAGTACTAATGGCCATAATGAAATTGAACACATTGTATATTAATTAAATGATAATCTTGATAAAATAAAATAAAAATTATAACAAAACTATAAATCACTGCATGATGAAAAGGGTGAGACAAATGTTTTATAGGGGAAATTATGTAACATATACAAATATATATGTATATATATATATATATATTAAACTCATACCTTTTTCATCAATTTCATTTTCACTTTTATTGAAAACAGAATTTTTTCTCCCATAATATATCCTGGTTATGGTTTACTCTCTCTATATCTCTCTCAGCTCCTCTGCATTGTCACTACTCTATATGGATCCACCCCCTTTATGTCTCTCATTAGAAACCAATCAGGCTTCTAAGAGATAATAAAATAAAAATAAGATAAAAACAAAATCTAACACATCAAAACAAGAAAAACCAACAAACAGAAGGAAAAGGGCCCAAGAAATAGATATGGATGTAGAGACCCACTTGTTTGCACACTTGGGAATCCCATAAAAGCATTGAAGTGTAATCCATAATATATACCCAAAGGACCTGTACAGACTCTGTGCATGCTGCCTCAGTGTCTGTGAACTCATATGTGTGTGTGTCAATCCTGTTAATTTAAAGGTTCCTTTTTGCTTGATGTCCTTCATCGCCTCTGGCTCTCACATTGTTTCTTCCTCCTCTTCGCCAGGATTTCCTGAACTCCAAGGGGAGGGTTTTGACAGAGACATCCCATTTAGGGCTGAGAGTTCTAAGATCTCTCGATCTCTGTGTAATGTCTAACTGTGGGTCTCTGTATTTGTCATGATGTGCTGCAGGAGGAAACTCGTCTGGTAATGGCTGAGCAAAACACTGAGCTGCTTCCCTGGCTGGAGTGGCCCATGGGTTCCCAGGGAATCTCTACATGTCTTTTTAAAGGCCTAAAACTTAAAGAACTTTTGAACTCAAGGGAAAAAATGGAAAATAAAGAAGCAAACAAAATATATTAAATGTCCTTTAAACATAAAATATTTTCAAAGTCATACATAGTAACATTTTAAAAAGTAGGTGTGTAGAACTCTAGAAGAATTTAAAAAGATGATGATGTCTAGAATTCTGACATGAAGTCTATAAGAAGGTCTTTGACAAATCCCTTTTTTAAAGACTGTGAATAATTTTGTTTGTTTTTAGCCAGGACCTAGACTGGTATTTGCACCCCTGTGTCTAGAGCTAATAAGAGTCTTTTATAAATGCCTGTGGCACAAGGTGGGAAAGTCACAAGAATACATTTATGGGGAAAAACAACACTACAATTTTATACATGAAAGAAGTTGGACAGGTAGTCAGTGTTTGATCTAAAATAGTGATTCTCATCCTGTGGGTCACAACCCCTTTGGGGGTCAAATGACACTTTGACAGGGGTTGCATATGAGATATCCTGCATGTAAGATATTTGCATTATGATTCATAAGAGTAGCAAATTAGAGTTATAACGTAGCAATGAAAACAGTATTTTCTTTTTCTTTTTATTTATTTTATTTATTCTTCTCTCATTTAATGCATCATGACTAGTTTCCATTCCTTGCACTCCTTCCAGCAGCTGTTGTCACTACAACAAGAGAAACTTTATTAAAATGTTGCAACATTAGGAAGATTGAGAACCACTGACCTAAAAGATTGTTTCCAGGAGTGATTAATTTTGTGTTTATGATAAGTAGTCGTCGAATTTTGTTAACAATGACACCCTTTTGAAAATAATTACTCTGTATCTCAATACATAAGTGTACAAAATGGAGATTTCTGAGCTTACTTACTTAGTCTAAGGAAGTACTGTGAATCCCGAATCCATAAAAAAAAAATTACTTCCATACACCTAGAAACTTCTCTGTGAGACTTGAAAGAGGATAACTCCCATTGGGTCATATATTTGAACACTTGCTCCCAGTTGATGGAATGATTTCATAAGGAATAGGAAGTATAGTTTTGTTAAGGAGGTGTGTCACTGAGGTGGGTGTCAAAAGCCAACAGTATTCCCAAATAACTCCATCTGTCTGCCTCTGTTCTTTGTATCAACATGTAAGTTCCCAGCTACTGCTCTAGCTACTGCGTACCTGCTGCTTTGTTCCATGCCAAGACGGTCATGGACACCAATCCCTTATAATTATAAGCTGCACATAAACAGCTTGTTTTCATAATTTATTGATCATGATGATCCATTATAGCAGTAGAAAATAAACTAAGAAGGAATGTGTCGGTACCAGAGAGTGAAAGTTTGGGAATTTTGGTCATAAAAGATAAAACTAATAATGGTGGTATAGTCAGTGGGAACTATAAAAAATCATGCAGTGAAGGTCTGTGTGATAATGGGAGGAGCTGATTAATGACTAGAATATGGGCAGGCACTAAAAGGAGCAGGAGGCCGTGATGTGGCCAGGCAAGACTTGTCCTGTGTCCAGAAAGATTCTGTATTAATATTTTCTCTTCACTTCTTGCATAAGCCATTGTCCCCATTACTTACATTCATTTTTTTCCTATGTAACTTGATTTATTGTCTACTTACCTCAGAATTGAAGATATCCTTAACATTGTTGCAGGAAACCAAAGTGTTTTCTGATAATTCAGTTTACCATCCTTCCTGCTTCACCTCAGGCTGTGTCATTATTACTTTTAGATCTTCAGTTCAATCTCTTAGGATTGTCTTATTGTCTATCGTAGTATACCGACATCTTCATTTCCAGGGCCTATTTAGACCAGAGATTCTAGTAAATTCAAAGTGTTTATTTGTCCCTACACTTTGGTCATCTTGCATGTATCACTTGCTTCTTCAAAACTGCATTTCATACCATTTCAACCCTTATAACTTACTTAGCATTATGTGTTTGAGGACATGTGCTTATTAAATGAATTTCTCTGATAACTAAGGATACACTTTGTTTTATTTCATTTCCTCATTGCAGCTAGGTGTTTCAGGAACAGCTGTGCCTTGGAGTGACAGGTTCTGCTGAAACTCTCATTTGCCCTCACTTCTTCTGCCCAGCATGGGTTTTCAAATATATGCGAGAACTGCAGTCCTGCCCTTGAAACTTCCACTGCCCTGGATGTCAGGGACTTGGCCTGGGGTTAGAACTCTCCCTTTGCAGTAATATATGCTATTAAGCAAATGGCACTGAGAAATCTTCTATCCTCAAGTCAAAATGCTCCCATTTAGGTAAAAATTGAGCCTTCTGCTAGCAGTTAGGAATTAGAATGGCAAAGAGAAATACAGTGTAAAAGCAATATGAGTTTGAATGAAATTATGATAAGAGTCAGATGATAACATTATCCATATCCCCAGAGGCAGGCATTAGGGAAGCTCTGTAATGTAATGCTGGGACAGAATTCCAATGGTGGAAAAAAAAAGAGTGCCATTCCAAGCTGGAATATGAGGCAATCAGGTTAGTTAAAACTTTGAGGTCATCTGGGAGCCCTAGGTATGGAAATAGTGACTGTGTTGTGTTGTGTGTATTAACTGAATGAATGAATACTGTTCTGGACTATTATATTACACTATTACACATAAAACACATATACAAACAGTGAAAGAAGGAGAGGGAGGGAGGGAGGGAGGGAGAGAAAGAGAGAGAGAGAGAGAGAGAGAGAGAATAAAACCAAAACAATCTACAACAATTTTTTGAGAGGATATAAAGAAAAAGGGACCTTTGTTCATTGTTAGTGGGCTTGCAAACTGGCCCATCCACTCTGCAAATCAATATGGGAAATCCTTAACAATATAAAAATAAATCTTCCAAATGACCCAGCTACCATTCCTCAGCATTTACCCAAAAGACTCAGTATCCTACTCTACAGATACAAGTTTCAGCCACATTCATTGCTGCTCAAATCTTTTATTCTTTTAGCTCCTACTGGCTATTTCAGCAATCCAATGATTAGGCCTGTAGAAACTGCTTAAAACCCATTTCCACATCGTTAACTTTGAACAAATACCATCTCCCACAAACAAGTTTGTAAGTCACTTCTGTTTCTATGTTTATAGCTTCATATATCTTCTTACCAAAATTTATGTGGCTATGTGCTATGTATTATATCCTTTCATATTTTACAAACATTTTCATAGAACAGTCCTATGAGTTAGGATTATTTGAGTCTTCTGTTTAACATAGGAAGCAACTAAGGCTCAGAGGTTAAGTTAGCTTACCACTAAGAATATAGCAGCAAGTAATTGAAAGGGCCACTCCTCAAACAGAGGTCGGGCTAACTCTAAAGCCCATGGAATTGTGTGGTTCAGGTCAAAGGTGACATGGGCTTGAATTAAATGATAAATGGGGCTGGAGAAAAGTGGTTTCCTTCAAGATTATTTAGGATGAAGATTTAATGTTTTGCTTTCAAATATCTAGAAGTTTACTAAGGCAACTCTGCTAAGACCAGGCTATGAATCATTTCTAGTGGCTACTTCTACACACACACACACACACACACACACACACACACACACACACACACACACAAATAGCTATAAAAAAGCTAAAGCCATTCAGCTGCTTGGCTGGTTTGACAGTACATAAAATAAGTGGTACTTTTCTTGTGGAATTTAGCAAGTGTGTATCTTACTTTTGTGAATGTAGCAAGTGTTTGGGTGGATAGGCAGTTGCTATTATCATTACTTGGTGTGCCCAACAAAAATGGTGTATGCATTCCTTAAAAGCATTTTGTTACTTAAATTACTCGTTAATTAGGTTTGTTGCTCCATCACTGTTTGAGTTGTCTCCAAGTTCATGGTGCTTTATTTCCTTCCTGAACCTCAAACGTATTTCCAGATAGGAGTTGGGGGTTCTTTAACGTCTTTCTTATTTGAGCTATACAATCATCATGTAAGTAAATGAAAGTCAGGGAACAAATACTATTTTTGTCCAACATGACATAGGTACTTAGAGGTTGAGGCAGACTGGAAGTAGTTGCCGACTCTGATTCGATGTTCTCTGTAGTGAAGCATCAGCATCATCTTATTTCAAGAATTAAACACAGTGTATGGACAAGGTGTGCACTCAGTGTTTGTCCATTGGGTGAGTAAGTAAATAGCAACTGAAATTAACATTAAAGTATGAAAAGCTTGATAATAAATTGTCGGTAATTAACAATTCCCAACCTTTGCTCAAAATCAATCCTTGACTTTAACGATGCAGTAAGGATAATGCAAATGAACCGCTGTTGTTCCCTTTATTGTGGATAAACCAGAGCTCTATCTATTGATTTTGCAGTTGTTTCCAGGGATCATGGGGGTAGGTAAAAGATAATTAATTTGACAAAATTAATTACGTTCAGTTATGCAAGGATGATGATTTGTGACACAAAAAGAATAGCACATCAGAGGACTTGGATTCAAATCCCAGCTCTGACATTTTCTAGATATTGGAAACCTGGGAAAATTCATAAAGCTTCCTGAGCCTCAGTATCTGTCCTGATAAAATGAGGCTAATAATATCTGCATCAGTAGGAGTTCTATAAAAACTGAATGTGATCATATATATGTGAATGTTCTTTTGAAGTATCATGTACCGTGCACATGTTATTTTGGAGTTTTTAAAAAACTTATTTGATGGTTGGTTAAGATTTAAAATATCCAGTAACAACTATCATGTCATAGAAACCATATCATTTTAATCAGAGATGCTGCCTCAAAGGTGATCATCCAACTTTGTCCCTGTGTTCTGACAAAGGAAAAGTTAGAAATAATAACTCATTGTTGCAAGGTTTACAAAAAGAAAATAATAGAATGCTTCCGTGAAGCTGAAGTATCTATTTTTAATTCTCTATTAGTGGTATTGTTTGAAAAGGCTACACAGTGAACTGATTGAATGTAGATTTTTGGGAAGATGTTTCATTTCCCATTTAGACACCACTTTCTAAAATATAAATGCTTTGCTCTAAAAGCTCAGGGGAAGCCTGGGCTGTGACATCTAATTTACATGTGTGAAAATCTGCAACAGTCACGTCTAAGAGGTGATAGTGGGGCAATAGAAAGACATTCACTGTTTTGAATTTCTTAGCTATTCCAGAAAGTTCAGATACAATCCATCTGCAAAGAACTGGATCATCTTTGCCTCAAATCAGCTCCTCTGTTCACGTTCTTATTGTATGGGCAAGTTTTCACGTGCCTTTTGATGTGTCTTCCTATTCAGCACATCAGTAGAGTGTCATTTGATAATTTCTTCTACGTGCATTTTTTTTTAATCAGTCATTTTCCGTTCACATTTTTTCTTTGTATGTTTTAGGCTTGATCTACCTGCCTCTAGTCTATGACACATCGTCACTGTCAACTCACCAGATGAATCTGTATAAGTCATTGCTATTGATAATTTCATTTCTCTGTGTGTAATCCTACATGGCTCCCAGGTTCAAACTGATAGACTATATACTGATATTCCAGACAAGTCTTAGTTTGTCCCAAGCTTTCTTGTTATGTTGATCCCATATGGGTCTTTAGTACAAAATCCTTTTATCATACACATCAGAACACCTCTTGCTCCTCCTGGTCTCTGTAACTTTGTTCAAGTCTTCCCTTTCCTATGGAAGTATCTACTATATTCTCATTACCTTACTATCCTCTAGACTTACTCTCAAGTGACATCTATATAAAGATACTATCTAAAGCCATATACCCATCCAGTTTACATAATGGGTCTAATACTTTGGGAAGAGTTAGCCTACATATTTTGTGAGCTACGTAACCTCTCAGAGACTCATTTCCCTTGTCTAATAAGTGGTGACAACCTTATAAAATAGGTGTGATGAGAAGAAAATAAAGAATGATGCACAAAATCTTAACATGTGCCTGGTATATACTAAGTACTAAATAGTAGAAAGTGGGTTTCTTATTGTCACCTGAGACAGAGAAATCATAGCTCCCATTGAAACTTCTAAACTTCTCCATATAACTCTCAGGAGATTTATATTGTATGTATTGAAATTATTTTTCTATGTATTATCTCCTAAAAGATTGTTCGGCCCTTAAGATTATGAAATTTATATTATACTTATATGTGAACTTGTGTGAATAGTAAGCATTCGGGTAATGTTTGATGAATGAAAGCCAGATACTTTTGCAGGGGACAATCACCTCTTCCCTTACTTTCTTAAGTACAATATTTGTGTCAGTTCCAAAGGAAACTCTAATTTCCCCAAACTCAAAAGTTAGTACAAATACCCACCTTGAGCTCATTTTTAGATATTTAGACTACTGTTTGTAGTTTGGGCAATTAGAGTTTCCTTTGGACCTGAAAATTTGTACTAATGATGTTGTACACAGTGAAATTAGATGTGTAATATTATTTGTATGAGAGCATTCTTAGGAGAGAATAAGAAAGGGTCATCTGTTTTATATATGAGAGAAATGAAATCATAAAGTTACAACACTTGCATTTCCTACTAGATTCTCAGTGTTTAGGAATCTGGTTCTGTGGACTGTGAAGATGTTGCAAAGTGTAAAACACTTGCCACCCAAGTGGAAGGAGTGGTGTTCAGATCCCACCACTGATGCAAAAACAAAGTGGGCATTAAGTCCTTGTCTGTAATAACAGCACACAGGAGGCAGATATAGAGGAGCTGCTAAGCAAGCTGACTAGCTAGAGTAGGCAACTTCATGAGCTCGGGGATCAAGTAAGAGATACAGGAAAGTACATGATGGATGTCAACCATGGTCTCCATAATACATGCATGCATGCACAGGTGTGCCCATACACATATAAATGAATATGAATAACATCCACACGGAAAGAACCTTGTCCCAAAGATGGTTCCAATCACTGTGATATGTGTTTAATTGTGCAATCTGAACTCAGTTTCTGGGTAATATGTATCATAATTCATAGAATATTCTTCATTTCATACTTATATATGTAGTAGAATATAAAATGTAAATTATTGTATACTTAATGTCATATATTTAGATAAACTTAACTCTCCATTCTTTTTTCTTCTTCCATCTGGGCCTACTAAAACATTCTCTTGAGAACTATGCAAATCCTGCCTGGTTTCCTGGGCCTTTTCTGAAATGGTGAAATGGAGAGAGTGAATGTTAAAAATAACTGTCCTCCTTCTTGTCCCTGCCCAAACTGTGGATAATGGAGAAGGGGTGGAGATTACCCTGTGACATGATTGGAACAGACTCTGACTCTCCAAGTTCAAATGAAGCACAATGATGGTGATTCTGCATGGCCAGGGAGTTGGAATTACATGGGAAGAAGGTAGAAAAATGAGAAGACAGGTGAATCTCAATGAGCTTCAGTATGTCACTTTGCACAGCCAGATGTGTTGCCTTTTCAGTCCCTTTCTATGTCTCTGAAGCCACATTCCATTCAGAGCAGAGAAAGCAGGCACTTTATCTGCCTGCAGATGGGAAAACCACCTCCATCTTATTAGGGTGCTGTCATTTCTAATATGGAGAATATAATGACAATCAAACAAACACACCTAGGAAAGTCAGGGCAGGGGCTGAGCTGAAGCAATGCCGTGAAGACATGCCTTAAGTCATGTAAGCTCCTTTTACTCATGTGAAATCTGAATTGACTCTCAGTGTCAAAAGCTATACCCTTATAAGTGAGAATATCTATATTAGTCTTTTGGCCTAATTCTCTGCACACAGTGGGTGCTCAATATTGTTTGTTGACTCCTTGGCCAATTTCTCTAGAATACAGTTTTGTACTTGGAACTTCTATGGAAACCAGCTACAATGGGTTTGATTCTCCCTCTTGAAGAATGGCTGCAATCAATGTGTAAACTGATGGTGTACTCTCCTCCTGAGATAAAATTGATGACAACATGCTGTGTTCTAGGAAAACTGAATGCAGTCCTGTCTTAGTCCAATAAGGTATAGTATTTTGCCTTCAGCTTTCCTTTACACATGAATGAACCAGGAAAGATTGCATCTAAAAAATAGTAACACATTGATTTACAGTTATAAGCATGTTTTAGTTTCTTTATTTTTGCTAAGATTGGCATTCTAACAAATGAGTGAATTAAGTTGGCCTTGTCTCAATCTAATGTAGAGCATCGCATCAAATTAAGTTTTGAGTATTTGTGTAGCAATAGCTCAAGATTGGTGGATAGAAATCTGATAATCCAAAAACGTGACCTAGCATAATATTGTTTTAATTTGCTATGTGAGGATTAATTCAACTATTTCCCATTTTTATGAATATACAGTATGCTTCAAATAATGCCCTATAAACAAATTCTCAGCTTCTGTAACCTTTGCAAATATCTTAAGTTTATTTTGTATCCTACTGTTCTTTAGTGAATTTGAGGGTAAAGTTCAAAATCATATGGAAAACCAAGAGGGATTAAAAAGTTCTACCCAGAAAGAACAATGATTTAGAGGACTGAGTTTCCTATCCAACTGTCCTGCTTTTTACTGATATTTAAAATACAGTTTTGATTATTTGTTGGTAGGTTTTCTGAGTCTTAGCAACAATGACGAAAATACCAGAAGTGAAAGTCTATTGTAACAAAATTAATACACTTTTGGTGTTTAATGTAACTCAGAAATTCCATTCTAGCAAATCCAATAGTAATAATGTCAATAGAAAACCAAGTTTTAATTGATAGCTTGAATTTGATCATACATATCACATAGCAAAAGTTTTTCATGGTGTTTCACAGCCTTTCTTAGAGTTAGTTGGGCAGGATGACTGAACATCAGAGAAAAGCAAGATCTGAAACTCCTTCTCTTAAAAAGCATGCCAAATTTCATTAAAATATTGAAGTTTGTAGATATTTACTTTAGTTACTATATGCCCCTGCTGAAAATAAAATTTACATCTTATAAAAAATAAAATAGTTTTAAAACAAAATTTAAAGACTTTTTGTAAATAAATTGGAACTAATACACTCTGAGCTAATGCAGTAAGAGAAGGGCAAACTATTTTTTTTTGTCCTCACCACTGCCCCAAGTTTCTTTGTTTAGCAGCCAGTGTTTTATTTCCATATTTTAAAACTCTTCTGTTTTATGAGCATCCTGTTAATTAGCTATGTGGTTTCTATAAAATGTTCCTATAACTTTGGTAGTAGCTATTTGTGGCTACTATGAAACCCTGACTTCTGAAATAACTTTATACAAAGAAAAAGCAACTTATATAATGGATGGTAAGGCTGAGAATGACAAGAGAAATTCATAGAAAGGGGTTTGAAATCCCATCTTACTTTAGCTCACAGTGATTGAATTACTGTAAAAAAAAAAGCAGCCATTCTCAAGTGCTACCACCATGTCAAGTTTTGTCTTGGAAGGTGGGGACTTGGTTTTATTCAGGTGCGATTTTATGATCTACATCATTTTTTCCCTCATTGTAAAAGAAAATGTAGTTTAGAATGTGAAGGAATCCAAACAAATGTATGGAAATAAAAGAGATGCTTCTTTAGAAGCTATATTCTAAAACTTGTAAAGATCTAGGAAAATGCTCAAAAAGTAAGAAGGGAAAGATGTTGCTCAAGATGGGGCAGATGAAGTTGAGCTGCAAATGAATGCTAAGCTGTGAAGGGTGAGAGCTATTTGTACATGGGCGCTACCATGAGTGTTACTCCACAGTCTCTGATGTACTCCTAGATTATCTTCCCTACAACATATTCTTGGCTCTGATTTCAGGGGTTGAAGTAATTCTCCTGGTGGGGGGGGCAGTAGATATTGAATTGCAGAGCGTACATTTGGATCAATTCCTGGAACCACCACTTACTGATTGAACTTTGAAAACTTATTAAACCACTTTGTGTAACAGTTTTATCTTCCCTAGAGTAGGGATCCTAGTTATCTGCACCCTACAAGATTTAATGTACACAGATTACTAAAATTCAACTCACTAAATATCCAGTAATCTATGCTTATACTATAGTGACTACAGCTTCCTTCATTTTAGCCAGTGTAATGCTTTCTAATGATTCATGCAACAGATTAGTATAGCACTGATGACAAACATAGTGATTGGCTTATGCTTTAAGTCATTGTGACGCCAGCACAGTATGTATTCAAAGAGACTGGGCTCTCATTATCACCTACCTTGATGTTTTTTTCATCCATGGGCTGAGTAGGTACAATTTTAGAATGAGAAAATAAAGCAGTTTGGGGCTATAAATTACAAATGGTGTATATAAATTTCTTGTTTGTGACGGTTTTATTTAAGACACACAAGTTTAATAAAGGCCAAAATACACACGGATTACTATACCAGAGAGAGCTCCTCCAAAGAAGCAGGCAGGTCGGTGATCCGCGCAGAGAGAGCGCTTTCCAC
>JAQHUG010000060.1:5955760-5987416 GCA_028555095.1 Dicrostonyx torquatus | reverse complement strand
ATTTCGGGCATAAGCAAGCAACCAGCGGCTGAGCGGGCCGGCAGCTGGGGGCTTGGGAGCCAGGTGGCTGGGGAACACAACACGCACCTCTCCCCCATAACTTACAACACTTGTTTATCTTTACATGCGCACTGGGTTTCTTTTTGTCATTTTATTTCTTTTTATTTTTGTTTTTCTAGCTCTTAAGAGAAATTTGCAAAAATGACTATCAGGGCTTTTTATTCTCTGAGTACCCTGATCTTCACAGATGCCTAAATAGAGATCACTGTTACTCAGACTTATGGTTTTTAGAAATCATAGAATCTGAAAGCAGATGTACAATGTTCTTTATTTGACAACCAAGACTAGATAAAGGACTACAAGACTAATGTGGTTGTCATGCATGTATGTGCACATGTATGATATGACATAGTATATACAAATGCATACATATATAATTTTCAATTTCAAATTTTATCTATTTTATAGAATAACACAATACAACAAAAACATTTTTTTAAATGCTTTTCAGCAACAGTGACTTTATAATGTCTGTCCACTGCTTGGGTAACCAAGAATCAGGCACTAGGGGGCCCAAATATCTAGGGTCAAATAAAACACTACTGGTCTATAAGGGGAAAAAACAATAAAATGATTCCTAATGATAATCAGCTGTACTTGTAGATCTGCATGTTATCCAGTTGTCATCAGAGCGGTTTCCTCTGGCAACAGATGGAAATAGTGACAGAGACCCACAACCAGACATTACATATATAGAGAGAGAGTCTAAATGGGAGATCTCCATCAATTCCCTCCCCTCAGAGTTCAAGAGACTCTGTTGAAGAGGAAGCAGAGAGATTGAAGAACTAGAGATGATAGAGAACACCAGGAAAACAAGGCTCTCTGAAAAAGAGCAAGCACGGGGCCTGCAGAGGTCTGCACTGGGTCTTCTGTGTACATATTATAGTTATTAATGTGATATTTATGCAAGTCCTAACAGTGAGAATAAAAGAGTGGGTCTCTGACTCTTTTGCCTGCCCTGGGGACTCTTCTGCTTCTATTGGGTTGCTGTGTCCAACTTTGTGGTTCAACATATTTAAATAAACTCATTCTATATCCTTTATAGTCTATCAGTTGTTTCTGTGATAATTGCAGTTCTCAAAATCAGGGCCAGTCCTGTGTAAATTTCTCACACACAGGAACTCAAGCCTTTTTAAATGAATATGCTCAGACGTGGGAGCTGAATGATACTTCTCAACCCCTCCAGTTCCTTTTAAGTTTCTTGGTACAAGTTGTGAAGCAGAGGGCACACCTTCTGCATTTTTTTCTAGTCACTGCAAATTCTGTCAATACCTTTCCATCTGGCAGAGGTCTGTAGTGGTGTGGACCAGGAAAGCAAATTCTATTCATCTTCTTTTCCTGTCCAGGCAATTATTGACCTTCTTTCAATCCTTCTCTTTGATGGTATTTAACCTTGTTCCCCACATGGTTCACTGTCTGATTTCTGATTTTTTTAAAAAGGCACTTAGTACTGCTGCTTCTCAACACCACTTTTGGCACTTCAGAGATTGCCAAGCTAGTTCAGCTTTTCTTTCTCTCTTTTTTTTTCTCTCTATTTTCTCATTTGGACCTTTAACAGCCCACTTTTCAGACTCTGGGGCTTGCTACAGATGTAGCTTTGCACAGAATTTGAGTAATTGAGTTCAAACAATCCAACTCATAATATTTGAATTTGCCCAAGTTAAGTATACCTTTTTTTTACTTTCTTTTTACATTTCTAAGCTCACCTCATGATTTCTTACAGTCAAATTGGCTGAATTATGAAACAGATTTTTAAGGTGGAGGGTGTAATGCTCCACAGTAGAAAAAGTCTTGTGGATATGTACATATATGAAAGAAATATTTTCAAGAAAATTTTAGGGTTTTATTTTAATTTTTGTTTGTATCTGAAGAAAATGTGTGTGTGCGTGTGCGCATGTGTATGAGTGTGTGTGTGTGTGTGTCTGTGTATGTATGTCTGTGTGTGTAGGCCAAAGGTTTATATTGAATGGCTTCCTCAATTCCTCTTTACCTTATTTTTAGGACAGTGTCTCACTTTACTTGGAGCTCATCAATTCAGCAAGACTTCCTTGCTATTGAGTCACTTGGAATATTCCTGTTTTCATTACAGATACTTTCTGCTGCAGCTGAATGTATTACACAGGTGCTGGAGTTTAAACTCAAGTCTTTATGCTTGTATGGCAAGTGCTTAATCCACTAATCCATCTCCGTGTTCCCATTGAAATTAGCAACAACAACTACCACAACGAAAGACCCCAAAATGAAAAACGAACAAGCAAAAAACCTGAGTTTGTTTTAGTTCTTTAAATTCCACAATTGTCAAAGCGATAATGAAAATATGTGATTTGTCAAAGATTCATTTCACATCTGGAACTTGGTCTACCCAAGGCCACCTGCTGGCAGGTTATTTTGTTAAGTTCTCAGTTTTCACTTCCAAGATACACCTCGAATTCTGAACTTTCTGGAACTCTCTGAATACTGTTTTTTTTATGTAGCATAAAAACAGAAGGAAGTAAAAGCTATCCTTGTGTCTTCCTTTTTAAGATGTAACTATTACATCCATGAAGACAATACCCTTACAATCTAAACACACCTACCAATAGGCCTCATCTCCTACTTCGGATAATATTGCACTAGAGATTAATTTTCTAACATGTGAATTCTGAAAGAGACATTTAGATTGTACCATTGTTCTAGGAGCTTCATATGACTTGTTTTATTTAAGGCTAATATCTATCCTAGAAATTAGCTGTAGTTATAATACCTGGTTTATAGTCAAGGAAACCAATCAGTTAAATAATTTTCCTAAGACCATATAGCTAGATGTCTGGTTACCTAGTATAAAACTTAAATATGCAAATTGATATTTAGTTAGATGTTCTTCTGTCTCTTGTTATGTACTAATTATTCATTGAATAAATTGTACTATTGTACCTGCCCCTTGCTTTAATTTTTCTGTTCTTTATAAAAAGGAACATACACACATGAAGAGAGAGAGAGAGAGAGAGAGAGAGAGAGAGAGAGAGAGAGAGAGAGAGAAAGCCTTTTTCATGGCCACCTACTTGGGACTTATATATTTTCAATATTCCACTGGCTTTGAGACTAGAACGAACCATAGACTTCTATTTTTATATTATACAGCATTATTTGGAGATATCTCCCTGATTGACTGTGTCTACCAAGTATGTCCTAATATCCTGTGTGTGCTTTTTAGCTTTAAAAGGACAACACCTTGGGTTTGTTTTTTCGAATTTTGTACATGTATATCATTTACTTTGAGCGTATCCATACATCCTTTACTTCTCTCCAAATGATCCTAGTGTCCCCACACTATCTCCCTACTTCATTCATATCCTCTACCTTTATTTTATTGATCACCCTCTGAGTCCATTTAGTGTTGCCCACAGGAATATGGCTATGCTTCATTCACTGGGGCATGGACAACCTTAGCAGGCATGTCCCTGAAGGAAAGTGACTCTGTTCCTCAGTAACTATTATTTTCACTAGCTCCACTAACAAATATGATGTTTTGGAGGCCGTCTCCCCATTGGTGTTAGAATTTTGACACACTCCATACTGTGCAGGTAACCACAGTTACAGTGAGTTTATGGGTGCAAGAGCCATATGTCTGGAAGCCTGTATTTCACAGCAATCCTCCTCATCCATCACAGCTCTTACTTCCTTTTTGCCCTGTCTTTAATGCTGTTCTGTGAGCCTTGGATGGTGGAAGATTAATAAAAATGACTCATCCACCTTGGATGGTAGAAGATTAATAAGAATGTCTCATCCACAGCAGAGTACTCACAGTTACTTATCTTCGGCACTTTGACAAGTTATAGGTCTCTGTACTATTACACACTGAAACTGCAAAAGGAAGCTTCTCTAACCAAGATTGGAGCAACCTGAATCTCTGTACCCACAACATAAATATGGAGAAAGCTGTTTGACTGTGTTACTATTTAACATGAAAAATAGTATGTTCCAATATAGGACCTAAGATCTCCTAGTAATATGCTTTTTGACTGGGTTTACAGTACCAGACATGAAATCCCTTCTGGGGAGCAGTCCTCATACCTAATCAGAAAACAGTTATATTTCCAACAAACTGGTCTAGCAGTAATGAAGAACATCTAAAGAGACGCTCATTCCCTGCAATCTGACTATCTGGCTGTTGGAATAATGGGCCCAAATGGAATGGGAGTTTCTCCAGGGATCTTACCCTGGGGGAAGGAAAAGTTACCAGTGTAGGGGGAACTTTTCTCTAGAAAAAAAACTCAGTAATGTTGGATCAGTGGTGGTAGGAAGGACTGCTCCTTGTCCATGACAGCTTAGGTGTGCATATCCTTGGACCTCTATTTAAACTTTGATCTCAATCCATGTTCTGGAAGATGGTCTTGAGGGGTTTGCTAAATCTTTTTGTTCCTCTAACCAATGTCACCACATTGAATAAATATATCCTTCCTGTTTTCCACCTTTCATTTGGCTCTTTTTAGTGGTGTATTGAAAATGAGTAGCTAAACCTGACTTCAGACATAAGTTATAACCTTCCTGAGTTCAAAAAGAAAACCATCATGCTATTATTTCACCAGTAGTGCATCTTGCCAGGCAGATCTGTATTGTAGTGTTCAGGGTACAATACTGGATAAGACCATTAATGTCTTTTCTAACTTTTCATCAACTGCTCAGCATCTGGTTTGTACTTTTGTCTCAAAAACAATGACATGATGCAGTCCTAAAACCATTAGATGATAAATAAAGCATGCTCAGAATTCCAGCCTCTGCTTTTAGCCCACATAGAGAAAAGAAAAAAAGGTTTTCTGGAGGTCAAGTAGTAAAGCAATCAGAATATTTTTTCTGCAGACTCTTCTTTTCTTGGAAATTTTATAATCCTCTCCCTTTTGCAGAACTGTCTTGAAAGAAAGCACCTTGTGACCTTATGCTAACCATATATAGTCCAAACAAATAAAAATGCTCTAATTATCTGGTCTCTTAAGCATTTTGTGCAAAAGCCTACATTTATATTAATATACCAACTTCCCATGACATTTCATAGAGTCATACAGTTTAGAAACTCTACCACTCAAAAAATAATTTTTAATACCAGTCTTATAAGTAGGTGCTGTGCAAAGGCCAGTGTGCTACAGGGATGAAAAGTTTTACTGAATCTCAGAGAAAGTCTAGTATCTTAGAGTATTGAAGCAATCCAGGTGAGACAATATAGCTATGATTCTCAACCTTACTGATGCAGTAACCCTTTAATATAGTTCCTTATGTTGTCCTGACCCCCAACTATAAAATTATTGCCTTTGCTACTTCCTAACCATAATTTTACTATTTTGAACCCGAATAAAATTTTCTGTGTTTCCTAGTGGTCTTAGGTGATGCCTGTAAAAGGATTGTTTGAGCCTCCTAAAGGGGTTGTAGTCCAGGGGTTGACAATCACTGCACTGTAGGGAAAGACTGAAACATGAAACTAGTGAGTGTCTAGTGTTGGAAATGGTAAACAAAAACCCAAATATGCTCACATCCAATTTATTCTAGAGTTATTAGCTTCATGACAAAGTTTAATGGATAATACAACCAGACAATAACTATAAACATTGTTACAGTTGTAAACACGGGGAGAACCAATAATGGCTGCTGGCTTGATCTGTATAATATTTTGTCAAAACTAGTCACCTATCTCATGACATCTATCCCTCTTTATACAGGACATGGCACTTTGAACTTTTCTTTTTTTTATGTGAGTGCATTATCCTATGCTATTGCTACCATGGCCAATAATCCTCGTTGGAACAGGTAGTGACTTTATTAATATAAATCCTTTATAAAAAGTTAATGAGGTATCTGTCATGAGTAATGTAATAAATTTCCTTGTTCAATGATTTAGTGTTGCATATGTATGACTGTAAAGGTATTTGTGATATGGACCACAATGATTTGAAAAACATATATGCTTGGAAGTGGACAGGAAGTCCTCAAGGAGAAAATAATCACATCAAGAGCTGAGGAGATAACTTTCAGAATTTTAGGTGTTGTGTTAAAACCTGACAACTAGTTGAAGTGGAAACAGGACAGTTCCTCAGTCCTTCTACTCTCGGTCAGTTATAACTGACTGAATCCCAGAAATGGAGAAAGCAAGATCTAACATGTAGATCCTTTAAACAGGGCCCTTAAGATGATACAGCATCATTCATTTATTCGTTCCAGAATTATATATTGACTCATTGCCATGTACAGAGAACTGAGATACGTCCACATTACAATCCCACTTGATAAACTGCAGAAATGATCAACTTGATCTCAGAGGGTAACTTGCAATGATTTCTGAAGGAGTATTACTTTTCCTTTTCTAATTCTTTCTTAGACAGGAATTATGGGATCTGGCCTATTGTTCCAGCTCTACTACTCAATAGCTGTCATCTTTGGTAATATATTTCCTCTTTGACACAATAAGTAACCTCTAAACATTTTTCCAATTTGTGTAATCTGTAGCTAAGTGACTCCTCTGATATTTTTTTTCACCAAACATCAAATTTGAAGGTAAAGACTATGTCAAAAGTGGGTTTTGTCATGTTTTTCAGAACCTGAGTATCTTTTGGAGAACTAAGTCCTGAGAATATGAGGCTAAGGAATGGAAATACAAGAATGCCTGAATTAAAGCCACAGGAATCAAGACATTAGTAAAAAACAATGGATGGTAGATAGCTATTCCAAAATGAAGAATAGTACTCACAGCCAACATAGGATTTTTCCTTCTATCAGGAAAAACACGATATGGAGTCAGGTGAAAGGAAAAAAACTGTTTTGATCAATGGAATTTCAGCTGGCGAGGCAGAAGGGGGCAAGATGAAAACAGGAGTGCCAGGCTCCTAGGAAATCTGTCTCATTTCAGGCTCAGTTGATCACCTCTCATTCTTCTCTCTTGTGATGCTAGTAGAAGCTAGTAGAAGGAAGAAATTTTCTAATTAAAACAGCACATACAATTTTATTTTGCTCTTCTCCAGCAGCAATCTTTCCTGGCCAGGTTTATTGAGCCAGAGATGCTTTACTTCCCAGGGATCACTCAGCAACAATGGAAAAATAAAACATTTTTGATCATTACAATTGAAGATGATGGTGATGGTGGTAGGGTTACTGGAAACTTCTCAGTTTATAGGGTATCCCACTAAACATCCTTCAGTGCCTAAGAGAACAACGGGGAAGAATTATCTGTTATTTGTGTGGGTGTTAGGATATCTAGCCTTTTCTTACTCATTTAAGTCATTTGGTGCACCTAGAGTGTTCTAGGAATTGTGCTAGTTGCTTACTTTGATGAATAAGACAGACATGATACCTGCTTTCATGGAATTTATGATGAAGAGGAAGGAAAATAGCATTCATGGTATTAATTTCAGGTTACAATATGTTCTTTTTGTCTCCTTTCAGCTATTTTCCCCCATTCCTATTCACACAGCATACATGCAGCGATAACCTTCTCCTAAGACAGATTTTTGTAAAGGAGGGAATTGTTTAGGTCACATATAATCATTGTTAATAAAAGGTAGTCATTAGAAGAGATGGGTGTGGAAATAAATAATTGCAATACTGGTTAATAGCTTTTTTGGCCTTGTTGCCAAGTACTATAGAAATATACAATAGAAGCGAACAGGCTTTTCAGAAGGGACTACTGCCAGGCAAATCTTGATGGGAAGAATATTTTTACATCTGGTTCTTAAAGAGATACTATAATTTCAGTGGACATAAAAGCTAATAAAGACACTTTCGTTAAGCAGTTTGACATGAACAATATTATAGAAGATAAGCACTCACCACACATTGCTGCTGTGTCTAGACGATAGGTTATCTGAATGAGAATAGCTGGAATGAACTGACCTTACAGGACACATCAAGCCTGAGTTTTTTTCTCAGAGACAGTGGGGACTTGTTGAACTTGTGCAGTCAGGGTAACAATACCGTTAGGCTCCTGCTGTCAATGTCTAGGGTTTAGTGAATCAGTCATACAGTTACTCTTACCATGATTAAATTTCTTTCCTGCACCTACAGCCATAATTGTGTGCTCTAAGTGATATCTGACTTGTTCACTGTGACCACTTCCAATCCCTTGCCCCATGCAAGTGGATGCCTTGTAAAAGCCTGGATTCCTTAGAAATAATGTTCTAAATTTCCCACTGATTGGCTTGGCTAAAATTACAGTATGTTGAGTCTAAAAAGGAGCTTATAGGGAGAGCAAGTGGGAAGAAATTATATTAAGGATTGTTTAATATTTTCCAATCGTCTGCTTCTATTTCAGATGCCACCTATTGTCAATTTATTAGAACATAAAATCTGTTTTCATTATCAAACTGTCCCATAACAATTCTCACATCTCTTTGACATGGATGTTATTATCGTTTCCAGTTTTTCTTTCTTCTTTCTTTTTAAAATGTTTTCTTCTTTTTATTCTTTATTGTTTTCTCCCCTCCCTTTTCTCACTCCTACCTCTCCCAGGTCCAGCCCACATATAGTCCCACCCAAACTCTCATGGCTTCCGCTATTTTGCTTAACCATTATTATTACATAGACATCTGAACAAATACACACACACACACACACACATATATATATATATATATACATATATATATATATATATATACAACCTACTGAGTCTATTTATGGTTGCCTGAATAAGTATGTTTCTATTGTACATGTGCAAAAACTGAGAGCTGAAACTCAAAGCATTTCTGAAACAAGTGACTGCTAATTAGGCAAATGTTTCGTACGGAAACAAAGAAACAGAAAAACATAGAAGGAGTCACATGTCTTTTTCAGTATGAGATCATTGACATTTTGAGTCAAAACATTATTATTTCTCTTCTGAAGGAAACCTTTTCATTTAAATTTTAATTATATTAATTCAATTAAATCCTTAGAGGGAAATGACTCTGGCAGTAGGTTTGGGATCAACCAAATCATGGTTTAAATACTCACTAGTGTATTTTAATCCTACAACTGAGACTCACACCTAGAAAATAATTTTGCAGTTTGAATATATATGTATTTATTGAATTAAATATATATAGCTAAATACATGCATATTCATGTATGTATTATATACACACATATGCAATATATACATGTATTTAGCTAAAACAAATTTTGCTGAATGGAACTGAATGTCATTCACCTCATTTATGTGCATATTCTTAGATTTTTATGTCGATAATTCTTTTCCATTTCAAAATGTTTGACTTGATTTATAGTTTAAAAATATCAGTGCTTAAGCTAACTCAGACAGGTTTTACAATGTTTAAAATTCATGGAAAGGGAAGGATCCTTTATACAGGGCAGTATCAGTTCTGGGTGCAAAAAGTGAACTACCTACAAAATCTTGCTGGTGTTTAGGCAGTTCACAACCACTATCTTACCATTTCTGTCAGGAAGTTCAAGGCTACCTACAGGCTATCTAAAATATCCTGAAGGCACAGGAAGTACACCTGTGTACACGCACACACACACACACACACACACACACACACACACACACACACACAATGTCCATAGATTATTGAAGAAGAGGTAATGTTGTTTGAACTCAAGTGAAATTTCAGAAGCACCATCAGCAAATGCAGTTTTTTTCGGAGGAAAGTCAGATACAAAAGTTGTGACTGAAAGACAATCACAATTGTAAGTGGGTCATCAGTCACCACATCTTTTTTTTTTTTTTGCTTTAAGCATAAAATAGGAGTAGTACTTAAAACCAAGGAAGAGCTAAGTACTTTGTTCTTTCTTTTCTCCTGCCCTCTGGTCTCCTATTCCTTCCTTGCCCTATCTCATGTAAGAATCTTATGGCTATGCTTTATTTCTGTTTTAAATTTTGAACCTCCCAATACTTTGGGGTGACATGTATGTTACTGTCACTGCTCTGAGCCAAGTTTCCTTTTTTTCAGATCTCAAGACCTAGATTCAGATAATATGAGTCTCACCTATCCAGTGGAAGGCCTAATTGGGACTCAAGAGCTTTTCATTTTAGTGATGCTCCAAGTGCTCTGGAGCCTGTATTTTTTCTTTTCTTGGGTTCTCCAGATACACTTCTATCAAAAAAACTCCTGACAGCAGATCCCCATTGTTTAAAAGCTGTTGATTAAGGGTAAAAAATTGCCAAACACTTCTTAAATCATGTGAAACAGTTTGCTTCTGAATCTTCTGACAGTATTTTTGTGCACAGCTTGTCTTTTAATGTGACCCAAACCCTCCTTTAATCCAGTCCGTTCAGCTGCAGGGTATTTTATGACACAGCTACAGAGAAATGTTTCCTATTTCTAGAATTCATATTTTGTATCCCCCGTGGACCACCATTTTGTGAAACGACTAACCTCATCCTCATTTCAACAGAAAATGAAGCAATGTTCATCTTTTGAAATGTTTAGGAAATTTACCATTTCCTAGGGTCCCCTGATATGTAGATATTTCCCGTTAATCTCTTCATTACACAACATGCTTTAAAATTTAGAAAGGAATTTTATGTCCTGGCAAGCAAATTATGAATATTTTGGAGAAATCAAGAACAACCCTAAAATATTAACAGTTTGATCAGAAGTGTGAAATCAAAGGCAAATTTTAGACATGTTAAATCTAGGAAGAAGAAAGGAAAAAATAGTCTGTCATCGACCCTGACTTGTCCACACTACACATTTCCTGAATCTTATCCCTTTATACACCGTTACTCTATAAAAGAGGATTGTAGCATGTTCAATTAAAAACTCAGCGACAGATATTGGGGTTCAGCCTGAAGACCAGAAAGACAAAGCATCCAGCCACTGGCTCTTACCTTGACCTCACTCTGAAAATGGTGTTCCTGTCTCCATTTTGAAGAAAGCTCAAAATGATACAGACTGAGAGCTGTCTCCTCCTGTTTTATAATCCTCTCTAGTTCTGGGATTAAGGGTGTGCACCACTACTGCCTGGTTTCTTTGGCAAAATAATGTGGCTACTGGGATTAAAGGTGTGTATCATTGTTGCCTGGTCTGTAAGTCAGCAATGACTGTGGCTATTTTACTTTTCTGATCTTCTGACAAGCTTTATTTATTAAAATACAAATGAAATGCCACTACAGAGGATGTATTGTTACTCTATAAAAGAGGAACTGTTGGTTGGTTCAGTGAAGGTTTCTGGAGGCCTGGTCAACAGAGTTAGAGGGCCAGAAACAGGCAATAGAATCCATTCTCTAGAAGTTTTCAGAGCAGAAATGTTCACTATGTTCCAAAATAGGACTAACATCCCATTTTAAATAGCATCTTCTCTGAGAATTAAATTTAAATGACCTTTCTTTCACATTTTTGCATATTACCTGGCACTAGTTTTATTAAACATCTCTTGTTCTATGTGACAGTTAACGAACATTATCAACTCGATGACATTTATAATAACCTTAAAAACAACTGGATATGTTTGTGAGAGACTTCCTAGAGTAGGTTAATTAAAGTAGGAAGATTTACCTGAAATGTGAGTGACACCATTCCCTGGACTGGAAGCTTGAACTGAATACAAAGAGGAACTCAGACTGAGCACCTGCATTCATTATTTCTGGAGTGCTGGTGCAGTGGATTAGCTGTTTCCTTGTCCTGCCCCTTGGACTTCCCCACCCTGATGAAATGGAGTTCTCTGGAACTGTAAGTTAAACCCTATGGTAGCATCTTATCATGTATTTGGTCACGTTAATGAGAACTGTAACTAACCTATTTTTTTTCCTTCTGGCAATGAATGTGTATGACATGCTTCTTTATGATATTTTGAACTTCAGTTGCAATTATTAGATCAAGAATGTCTTTCTTCTCTTGTCATTTTTAATCCGGTATATTTTCTGAGTACTTGATGGTAGGCTGTTAGACTTAGGCTGCCAATTAGCTTGAACCATGGCTGCAGAGTTCAATTTACTTTTATTAACCACATTTTCAAAGGGAAGAGAATTTGCCCCAAAACAGAAAATGTCTGGTTTTAGTATTATTTTGGCATAAGTTACTCTGTGCCAGTTTTTGGGCTAATACATTGTATGAACTATGTGGTTTAATAGACCCAGGAACACTATCAGTATGTTTGATGATTAACATCTTGTTTTAATTTGACAGAACTAAGAGGGGTTAATGGTTATGCCCAAGGTCAGGCAGAAAGTTTGACTTCTGACTTTAGAATGACTTGGACATATGTAGGAGCAGATGTAAGGAATTCCTGGACTTAATCAGTGAAATAATGATTTTAAACAGATGGACCTATGGCCCTGAGAAATCCGAATTAATGGTAATAGCATGCAGTGTTGAATGTAGTGAAGCTAGGACTCTTGAGTATCACTTTGAACTGTAGCCTGATGGTTTGGAATGAGTTATAGATACCTTCTTACTTCCTGCCTTTGGTGACGTTTTTCTAAACCCTTAAGTTGAAGTCTTTTTGTTAATGTTTCTGCCTTTTTCAGGTTGTGATCTGATCCTGACTACTAGTTCAGATACTCAGTTGTCCATGTGGTATGTCCATTCACATGCTACCGATCACTTCACCTGCTCACTTGCTTCTCATTTTTATAGACCTCATGAATTTCGTGTAGCTACTTAATTACTCTTTACTTCATGACATTTACTCCTTGCTTACCTAAGGCTTTATGTTAGCTCCTTTCTAATGGAACCTGAAATCAGACATTTAACATGTAAGTGTTGTAGAATCTGCTTTGTCAAACTGAGTGGGGACATTATTTCTTCCATTGCTTTTGACTTTGCATATTGTCATTGCATGTACATTTTTTTTGATATTGTGTCTTGGCTCCCTATCCTTTACAAGGTAGCAACTCTGTTATAAATTGAGCTGAAGCTTGAACTTAAGTTAGATCAGTGGGTATCATGCTATTCAACAACTACCATGTGGAGGGCAACCCATACAACCAACCGTTTTCTCTTGGCCCCAAGTATTTCAGCCTTTTATACTTTGTCCTGAGATTCTGGCATGCTCAATGGTCATTTCCTGAAATGGGCTCTTCATTGAACTCAAACTCCTACCTAGTTCTTGAGCAATGTGCTGTAAACAACTTACCTAAAGGGCAAGACTACTCCCCTGCATCAACAATAATGCAGGCTGGGAAATAAATAAGTCAGGTAAATAAGTCATTTATCTGCTAAAGCTCAGCGGCAGAATCCCAACTGCAGGTGCTGAAAAGGGAGAGAAATAACTCAGCATTTCTGTGTCCTCTGACTTTCAAGCAGCGCATTAATATGGCTAGTTAGTGCTTTCTAGTTTATGCCATCAACATTGTAAATTCAGTAGTTTAAGTCTCACAGTGGTTTTGGTCTAAGCCTTTAATCTTAGTAATGATTCCTTGATCAGCTGTGGACCTTCCAATTCAGAGGTCATTAGAGGTCCCTGTTGAAAACTCCCCAGCTGTTTCAGTTCAGTTCATGTATATTTATTTGCATGCCTTTTGAACCACATTTGGGTATGCAGAAGCACAGCTTCTTTTAGAGACCAATGTTCCAGATCGTTTCCTGAAAGTACAGCAGAACTGGGGAGGGGAGTGGGGAGACAAAGCTTTTGAGATGTCACTGGCATCTTGCTTATAACTACTCCAAGGTTAATGACAGGTCTTTTTGAGCATCTTTGTTGCTTTCAAAAAGACCAGTTGGAAGCAAAAGAAGCCATTTTCCAGTAGGATATCATTGTATAGGCAAAGACAGGGCATTTAGACAAGGTAGTCAAAATGATCAAGTGAAAGGTGAAAATTTCGGCCCACTTGTTCAGTTGACATTATTGAAACCAGAACAGTATGTGCTGGCTCATAGTCTCAGGCCAAAAGGTTTGTGTGGAAAGACTTCCAAGTGATCAGTTTCATGTCTGCTCAGTACAGGATTCATTTCATAGCTGCTCAGTATGGGGAAAGACCCATCTTCTAAGAACTTGTGGAAGGTGTGTGGCATTGAATGGCATCTGCGTGGATTTTAAGTATTTTACGAATTAAGGTGCTTACTTCTCTTAGGAACTTAAAAGTAGCAGCGATCTTCTGGAGATGAAAAGGACTGTGGGAGGGTCCACCTGTATTTCTGTGTTTTGATTGGTTAAATAAAGAGCTGCCTGGCTTATAGTTAGGCCACCCCTTAGGTGGGCGGAGTAGACAGAACGGAAGTTCTGGGAGGAGAAGAAGGAAGGGGCAGAAGCCCCAAGCCACCATCGCAAATGGATGCAGGTTAGACCTTTCCGGTAAGTCACCACGTGGTGACTTACAGACTTTTATAATGGGTTAGTTTAATTATGAGAGCTAGCCGGGAAAAGGCTAATGATAATAAGCCAGGCAGAGTTTAAATGAATCCAGTTTGTCACGTGGTTATTTCGGGTGCAGCCAGCCGCTGAGCGGGCCAGCGGCTGGGGGCTTGGAAGCTGGGTGCGGGAAACAAACAACATGCACCCCTCTCCCCGCTACTTACAACAAAGGACATTGAAAATATCCTGCATCAGCTTCTCAAATTCACAGGCTCTAGAGAAGGGAAGTGGATTCCCCAAATTCACACTGTGGTTTGGAGCTGCCAAGACTGAACTCCATGTAGTGATTAGAACATTTGGGGTTTCCCTCCCTGCCTCATGTTAAACTTAGAGATACACAGGGAGAATTATTTATATTCTTGCTCCAAATTAGGATAGTAGAGGAACTAAAAGAGTAAAGCTCTGATGTGGAGCCTAGGATAGCCCTCATCTACTGTTTGAACTTCATTAATTTACTTAATCTCTCTGATAGTCAGTTTCTGCAGTTGTGAAATGGAGATAGAAATACCAATATCAAAAGGCACTCTTGGTGTTCAACATGATAACATTTGAGAAAATGCCCAGTATAATGCATAGGCTATGGTCAGTAAAATGCATGTGTTGAAACAGTTGCTGTTTCTAAAGGAATCCTCTGAAAAAGGAAAAAGGACTCCCTCCCCTCCTCCCCTGTTTGTCTGTGCTTTTATGTTGTTAACTACTGGATTCCAGTGTAACACGATTTCTAATTTGTCTTAATAATCAAAACCTGGAGTCAGATATTAGAGGTAAAAGTTGAAAGATAAGAGAGGCAGAGCAGCCTCTACCAGTGCTCAGACTGAATAGGGTATCCTGTCTCTATAAGTCTTCAGACTGCACTGAGGTCCTGTCTCCTCCCACCTTATATTCCTCTCTCCATTCAACCGTGTCCCTTCCTGTCTCCACCTCCCTAGTGTTGGAATTAAAGGTGTGTGACTCCCAACAACTGGGATTAAATGTGTGAGCCACCACCACTTGGCTCTGTTTCTCTTTTATAACTAGATCAATCTTGTGTAGCCTAGGGTGTCCTTGAACTCACAGAGCTCCACCTGCCTCTGTCTCCCTGAGTGCTGGGATTAAAGGTGTGTGTCACCACTGCCTGGCCTCTATTGCTAACTAGTGACTCGCTGCACACCCTGATCTTTAGGCACACTTTATTTGTTAGATCACAAACAAAATATCACTACACTCCAAGTCAGCAACAGACTCAAATCTTCAAGTCTGTCAGTGGAGACTAAATCCTAAATGAAGATAATGGGTGTGATCTGACTATATTATGTTGCAGGGAGAAAGTATAGTGTGATTAAAACAATTTCAATTTAGGGAACTCTTTTCAAACACACCTGGGTAAAGCTCTGTTTATCAGCACAGCAGTAAGAACATGTAGACACTTCTGCTGAAATGTGTCTTCCAGTAAGTACACAGTCTTAGCCTCCAGCTGGGTAGCAAATTTCAAAATATTTTCTGAACAAAGGCTAGTAAGCATGAGGTATGTCATGTTTGATCATTAGATAATTCAGTTGGAAAAAATAGCATATACCAGTTCAGCAAGGGCTGTCAGCTACTCTGTATGGTGCTTGCAGAATTGGGGTTCTTTTATTTACTTTTTCAGAGTCTCACCCGAACTTCCTCAGTTATCCACAGAATGACCTCAGGGACACCCAGCTGGATTTTATCTCATCTCTTTCCATTAGCTCCTCCATCCTGCCACCAGCTTTTCTTTGCCTTAGTGATCAATAGTGAGATCTCTTTCTGTGACAAATAACAAAGCCCTCAGCATTGCCATTCTTCTAGAGGCAGTGGCTGGCTCAGCCCCAGGCCAGGAAGCCAGCATTGTGGGTATTGATTTGATTATAACTCTGGGAAGGAAGGGGAAGGAATGTTTTTTGTAATGCTGTTAGATTAGGAACTAGTTGCCACGACTAATCTGAAGCCTGAATGCAAACCTGAATAATTGAAAGCCAGGAATTAAGATACTCTTGGGGAAAATGTCAGATTTGTGTATTGTATCCAGTGACTCCTCTAATAATATTCAAGCAGTTTATTAAGGATTGACTTGTGAAACATGCCATCATTAGTTTTCATCGCAAATATAAGCCAAGCCAGAAACTTGAATGTCCTCTTCAGAACACATCCACTGCCTGGAACACAAAAGCATTAGAGACAGAGGAGTTGTGCTCCTTTGAGCTCCCTGTGGCTAGCTTGAAAGGGCTAGACATAGGGCAAGTCTATTCCCCATTTGCCTCTGAGACAAAAGCTGGGAAGATATTGGTAGAACAGCATGTCCTCAAAGGAGGACATTCACAACAGAAATCAAGTTTTATGTCCAATAGATAAGGAAATTCTTATGGGCAGCAACTTTTAAAATTTTATAGAACTAGTTAATTTGGGAAAGTGATATTAGAAGAGAAATGTCCTAACCTATGCACTTGTTTGTCACCTGCACGTTGTATAAACTAATGACATGACCACTCCATGGTATGATTAAGGAGATGCCTTTTATTGTGGATATGAGAAAGAGAACAGCCAGAGGCATTGGGAAGTGTCCAGAGCAGAAAGAAGTAGAATGAACATGGCCAGCAGACTAGACCTATAAGCAGGAGCAGGAGCAAAGTGAGAGTAAGAGAGAAAGAGAAGGGGGAGACAGAGAGAGACAGAAAGACAGAGAGGAGGGGCATAGAGAGGGGGAGAGTGAGGCAGAGCACAAAGGGAGAGGATGGAAACAGAGAAAGACAAAGAGAGTGAGCATAGTTGAAATAACAGGGTTATAAGGGGAATGAGTATCTGAGGGGGAGAGTCCATGAGCTGGGGGAGTTTGGGGCAGGAGAGGAGGTGAGAAGAGCCAGGGTGCCAGCATGAACTCTGAAATGTATAACAGGTACTTGTGATACCGAGGCAGTCTGGAGGCCGGTATTTACTTTGGTATTCTAATAAGCAGGAATAGATAATTGTCCCTTCTTCCCTTTGGAATTTGGGGGAAGGGAGTTTCCTTTGGGTCTGGCATACTCCAGTAAAGTGATTACTGACATTCTGACAAGATCTAATGTGGTGTGTGCCCTATTATTATAGCCAACATTTTCTGGGTGGTCATTAAATGCTAGCCAATATGCTAGATAATTTGCATATGACGGCTCATTTAATCATTAAACAACTCAGTGAAGAAGCTATTCTTACCTTTCCTTCTAATTTTTAAGATAAGGAAATTAAAGCTCAGAGAAGTAATTTAACATCATATGGCAGTCAATTTATACTCTGTCCTTCCTGACTTGAAAGACAGATTTGCTTCCTGGTTTTGTGGAGTTATCACTCTAGTATTTCTAATTGCTAAAACCATCAGATCATGTCTTTATTTCTCATTCAGTTTTCCTAACCAGACATCAGTTGACACTGTGACTGACATGAGACATTCTGAACTCTTTCTTCAGACTTCCTAGATCAAGGTATCGAGTTAATTCATTTGCTTCTAGTACATGAGATTCTGGGTTATACTTCATTAAATATTGTCAAGTCACAGGGAGCTGAACATGTAGCCCAGATCATTTTGCCTAGTGCACATAATGCATTTAAATAGAATGGGACTGGAACATAGATAGTGTAAGAGATGGCCAGGTAAGAGGATCTGGTCAGTAATAGATGGAAATCAGTAACAGAATGCCATGAAGTGTAGAAATAAAAGTTCTCCCTGAGGACGCTGGGAATGTATATAAACTACCTTAGGATAACCCCTATAACAATTCTCATTTCTGTCACTAGACATTAAAAGTATATTTTTCATGTGACTGTCCAGTGTGAGACTGTAGGCACCCTCTGCTGCACTCCTTCATCAGAGACTCAGCCTTCTCTCATCAAGTGCCTGGACCATCTTCTAGGGTTCCAATTTGTTCTATTATACTGAGTATAATGGGAAAAGTGCTACTTGAAGATGGGTAGGAGAGCACCGCTACTGAACATGGTCTCCTAGACCTTGACATCAGAACAAAGAAACAATTACGTAATAACAACCATAGAATTCAAAGCTGTGTTATTCTAGATGCAAAGGTCGTAGAAAAAAAAAAAAAAGACTAGTGGCATACCCAGGAAGAGACTTTTAAGGATAAATTGCATCGCCTCTGCAATGAGAGAAAAAAGAAGGCAGAGGAAGGTAGAATGAAGGTGAGAAAGGGCTTCCTATGCTTGTTATTACTTAATTCTTTCTTTGTTCTGATGTCAAGGTCTAGGAGACCATGTTCAATAGCAGTGCTCTCCTACCCAACTTCAAGCAGCACTTTTCCCATTATACTCAGTATAATGGACACTTTCTCCAGTGCATTCATGTGTCTTTGTCTCAAAAAAAAAAAGAAAGAAAGGTTGGTTTTGGTTTGCTTGAGATTGTTGGGATATATAGCTGCTCAAAGTAAAACCTTTAGACTTCTTCAAAAATGAATTCAGAAAGCAGAACACAAAGCGACAGCAAGCATTAGAGTTCCAGTGACAGGGTGTGATTTAAGACCAGTGAGACAGATGGTGGTGTGTTTTCTTAGAGGCAAACCAGGAAGCAACAGATTTGCAAACAAATTTTAACTGCCATCATTCTTCTAATGCCCCACATGAGCAATGCAAGCCACTGTGAAGCATAATGCTTCCTGCAGGCAGCTGTCTTTTAAGTGTTTTCCTTCCTACCTATTCAGGACGAGAGGTCTGTGGCAATGCAAGGAAAATAATGTCGCCATTGGTCGGATTAACACTTGGACTTTTGTTCTTGGGGCACCTGGAATTAATCATATATATCTAATAGCAGACCAGGGGAAGTGCATAGAAAAATGTGTAGATCACTCCCTTTTGTTTACCGGAGAATACAACGTTGCTTTCTCGCCTGGATCTTCACTTTGAATTGCAGGACTGTGCAATTCAAGCACACATGTATGCTATAAAACCCCTCTCCCCTCTGAAAGGATTTTATCCAGACGGAATATTTTGAGTAACTGCTCACTCCAGGATAACGAGAATAAAAGATGAAGCACAAAGCATAACTCACGAGTCATTTTTTACCATTTCTTCACTGGTCTGATCAGGGTTGATCGACTACATGCTACACTTTCCTGGTGCCATTGATATTTGTACGTCTGTGACTGTCAACGTACACTTGTTATGAAATTCAGCTGACACAGTTTTCCTTAGATCATGGTAACTCGACACATCCTGTTTTCATGCAGTACCCTGCAGTGACTACACCAACTGAAGTGGTAAAGAAGGGTGTTTTCTTGAGTGTTTACTTATAGGACTTCAAATATCAAGCCGTTCTTTTTCTTGGTCCTCTGGAAATAGGGTACAGAGTTAGAAAGCTGTAGGAGTGAGTTGTGGGTGAAATTTAGGATGGCACCTCCTTAGATGCTTGTAGAAGTACCCTCTAACAGATTTTCCTTATCACTATTCCACCTAGGTGGCATCCATAGACTGTTCAACATAGCAACTCCCCAATTAATATCACTGTCCTCTCCTTTTCAGTCCATCTATGCAATGATGACAGATTGATTGTATCTTATTTTTTAAATGGAAGTGAATGAGTGCTTTGCCTGCATGTCTGAAAATATATCATATGCCTGCCTGGTGCCCATGGAGGTTAGAGGAGTATATCAGATCCCATATAACTAAGGTTACAGATCATTGTGAGCTGCAATGTGGATAGTGGGAATTGAACCCAGGTCCTCAAAAAGAGCAGCCAGTGCTTTCCCAGCATCGTTAGACTGTTTTACTATCACAAAGTTCTACCATTCCTGTTCTTACATTCTTAAATACCTTCCAAATTTCAAAATAACAAGGGCAAATTCCTCAGCTACACATTTTAGGCTCTTCATTTTCAGTTTTATTTTTCTGCACTTCTACTAACCAAAGGATCGTCATAATATGCTCTGGTATGTCTTCACTTCTGGCTTTTGTTCTCAGTGCCCCCCCCCCAGTTTTTCTGTTTCTCTAATCAGTACCTGTGAAATTTACTCATTCTTCAAATACAAGCTCAGATTAAATCTGATCACTGAAGCTTCCTTGGCCTTTCAAGCAAAAAGAATCACTTCTAAGTGTACTGTGTGCCCATAGCGTATGGCTTGTACCTGCTTTCCACAGTTTGCTCTTCTTCCCCCCATGTTAGTTTCCTCCTTATAACTCTGTCATTGTTACTCTGGGAGGGACCCTCAAAGGGAAGGGCTGTCTCTTATCTCTGTATCTTCCTGTGTGTGTGGCACAGTGAGTGACTGGCAGAAAGGAGGGATGTAGTGACTTGAATTAATCCAGTCTGCTCTTTTCCCCTGTGATAAAAGTGATAACTTGTTTATTGTGGACACCCACTATATTTCTGTCAGTGGGGTAAGCGGTGGAGAGATCAAGCAACACCCTTTCTGTATTCAAGTAATGAGGCTAAAAAACCCAAGTTGGTAAACACTTAACCTTTCCCCATGAAACTTTCAGGCACTATTTACTATGAAGCTGTTATAACAGCTTAGTGTATTTAAAAAAAAAAAAGAAGTTTGAGGAAAACTTGAGTCAAATGTATGACTATTATTACTGTAAAGAAAGGTATATCCAGAGCACTCAATAAGAGCCATTAAATTTAACCAAAGAGATTTTTATGCTACAAACTCATCTCATCACCTGCCAATTTGTGTCTTCGTTATCAACCTTAGTTAGAACCACATACACCTTTAATTCTTTCTACCATGGTTTAAGTGGTACTGTTATTCATATACAGTTGGGGAGCTAGACTATGAACTTAAGAAAAAATACAATGCCCTATATAACAGAATAATTAAACATAAAACGCTGTGAGGCTGAGGAGACAGCTCATTGGGTAAGTGTAATTGCCATTCAAGCTTATGAACTTGGGTTCAACTCTAAAGCACTCATGAAAAGAAGTTGAGCATTGCAGCATGCACTTCTGTAGCCCCAGCACCTTTAGCAATGGACAGAGGAGGTTTGCTGGTGCTTGCTGGCCAGTCAGTGTACCCTAGTTGAATTGCAAGCTCCAGGTTCAGTTTCAGACCCTGTCTAAAGAGAATAATGGGACAATGATAGAGACGTCATCCTCTGGCCTCTGTGCATGCATAGGAGCTTGTGTGCACATACACAAGAGCACATAGACCAAACACACATGCATGCACACACATATTCTCTCTCTCTCTCTCGCTCTCTCTCTCTCTCTCTCTCTCTCTCTCTCACACACACACACATACACACACACACAAACACACTAAATAAATGGGCAATTAAAAAACAGACTGACTCGCTAGGTGAAACAATACCATTCTGGAATTCAAATTGATCATATGCAAAACTTCATATTAAAATAGTAATTAAAACTTGTTGTAAGAGTCAGTAAAAGTGTTTAGTAAGTGTTCACAAATATGCTCTTATTATTATCAAATATGCGCACAAAATAAGACATTATATTTTATCATTGGGATAAAACATTAAGCACCATTATTGACTTATCTTGACCAACATAGATACTAAGATTCTTGCCTTATTAACTATGAAATAAACTGTAAATCTAAATAGTACTTAGCGTCCCTTTCAGCTCTAAAATTCTAGTGTTCAATATTGAATCCAAGTTCTGTTCCCAGTAGGTGATGATTTATTAAAAAAGAAAAAGGTGAAAATAATATGATTTATATCTGCTAAGGGAGATTTTGTTTTCCTTTTCCTCCTTTCACTGGCTTTTGATAATCAGAAAAAATATCAAATGTATAACAGCTTGTTTTTCTGTCTCCTTTCTTGGTTTCCTATCTGGCTTTCATTCTCCATTTCACAAGTGTTCACTAAAATGAAAAACCCTCAAAGAGAAGGATTCTTAAAAATCACTGGTTGTAGAAGATCCAGGGTGACTGGTTGATGCAGAGATTCAGCTCAGGGCAGCATTTCTTGGAGATTATTACCTGTGGATAAAACTGCAGTCTAGCCGAGGAAATAAGAACCTTCTAAAAAAATAAATGTTTTATGAACTAACCCAATAATTGGTATAAAATTTAAAATTATATTTTACCTGTGTAAAACAAGGTTGAAGTGAGATTGAATACAGTTACCTTTTGCAAAAGTGATAAACACATGCTGTTAGGAGCCTTGGTGTGAGAGGCATGCACATTTCAGGGGCTCTCAGGGTATGCACCCCAATTTAGCTATTACTCTGACAACTCTTTCTCCTAGTATCATTCCCACACATCCACATTAAATATGATCCAAAGAAGTATCCAATTCCCTCATGCCAACTCTAGTGGAATTTTACAGCTAGATTGTTCCACTTAAGAACAGTCTCCCAGTCCACAACATTGAACCCATGCATGACACTGCTAGATGCTAGAGAGTTTAGACACTAGATAGTTGAGAATATTAAAACCAAGTACTACTGCTCTAAAAAATAATAGTGATTAAATTATTCCTAATGACAGTCTGCCATACTCATATAACAGTGAGAGAGAGAGAGAGGAATACTCAGCCATAAAAGGAATGTATCTATCAAATCTCTCTCCTCCTCAGGGCTCAAGGAACACCTGAAAAAAGAGTAAGCAGAGAGAGTATAAGAGCCAGAAGGTATGGACGACAACAAGAAAACAATGCCCTCTAAGTCAACATGAACAAAGCTCATATGAACTCAGAGACCGAGGCAGCATGCACAGGCAGTGTGCACATGACCTGCACAGGTCTACACCAGGTCTTTTCTATGTATATATTTTATGGCTTCCCGTTTAGTGATTTTTCTGGGATTCCCGAGTGTGCAAATGAGTGGATCTCTAATTCTTGTGTCTTTTATTGGGCTCTTTTTCTTCCATTTGTTTTGTCTAATTCTGGTATTAGCTTTTTATATATTTTATTTTATTTTATTATTATCCCTTAGAACCCTGTTTGTTTTCTAATGAGAGACAGGAAGGGAGTAGATCCAGATTGAAATGGGGTAGGGGAAACTGGAAGGAGTAGAGGGAGAAAAAACTGTAATCAGGATTATTATGTGATAAAAATCTATTTTCAAAAAAAGAAAAAAATCTTCCCATGAAGGTTGATCAACAACCACTGCAGAGCTGCAGAGCTTGGCACAGGCCCAGCTTCCTGGAGGAAGTTGCTATCTAGGATTATTTCGAGTGATAAGACTTCAAGTCAGGAAAGTGACCTTGGATTGTGCAGGCATTTTGCTTTAAAGTTGGTATGGTAGGACACTAATGGGATGCTGTTTTCATAGGCTAAAATAATCAAATATTGACAGTTTCATGAGTTAACCTAAAAAAATATCAGACTTATGTCTAGATATACACCACAGTCTAATTGACAAGCAAATGCTCACTTGCACTTTTGTACAATAGGCGAGGACTTCAGTGATTGTTTTCTCTAATGTTATTGTATAAGAATGTTACTGAATAATGGACCCTGCCTCCCCTCCACATTTTCTTCTTTGTTTTTGACCTTCACTTGCTCATTGGAATCTCTCTTGTCTTGCTATTCTCTTTTGATATCTTTGTTCTCATTCTTGTTCTTGCCTTGTCTACCTAAGTACTTAAGATTGGGATCTTTCTTACGTCATTAACTTATACATGACCTTGGGCCAGAAAGTGCTGAATTACTGTAGATTTTTCATCTATAAACTTGGGTAATCATACCTACTTCACCAGGTTTCTATACACATTAAATGAGGTAATGTGGTACATAAAATATTAAATATTGTTTATGTACAGTAAACCTTTATTCAATTTTCATATTCTTTTATTTTTTTCTTCTACTCTTCTTATAGACGCCTTATGCTTTCTTCTTATTTTTCCCCATCTTTCATTCTTATCAATATTAGACTCTGTCCTTCAGAACTGTTAGTTTGCTTTAGGAACTGGATAACTCTAAGCACATATTTGACAACTTGTATTTTATGACGCAACTTTTAATCACTTTATCCTTTATCCTAGACTTTTTTTTCATTTGGAAGTCAGTATGATTATTTTAATAAAATATAAATACTGCTATGGAATAGTATACTCATAAACTTCCATGTTGTATGTAATCCAGAAACCTCATTATAGAATATAAAACTCTCAAAATACATCTTTCCTCATTTACTCTGTTACTGATATAATCTGTAATAGCCTTATACATGTGTGATGTGTTTTATCGAGGAACACATCACTGTAGTTGGTGCCTCTGAACTATGGTGCATCCTCAACCACTTTTCTACTTAGTAAACTCTTGTTTGTGAAACTTTCTGTATCCAGTCATATCATTCACTAAGTCTGTTGTCTAATTTGATAATCTGACATTTTTTTTACATTCATAAGGTATTACATAAATTTCTATATCAATGCCTATTATCTATTATTATGACTTTATTAAAAAGATTGTGAGCCTCTAGGAGCAGTGGTTCTCAACTGCGGCCTTTAATACAGTTCCTCATGTTGTACTGACGTCAACCATAACATTATTTCATTGTTACTTGGTAACTATAATTTTGCTACTGTTATGAATCATACTGTATATATCTTATATTCAGGATATTAAAAATACGACCCCCACAGGGGTTGTGACCCACAGGTTGAGAATTGCTGCTAGAAGGGCACCCATCTCTGATTAGTTTTTTTTTATTGTTTCTGTGTACTGAAAAATAAGATAAAAACTTATTATACTTCAAAGACTAGTATTCTACCATTCTAGAAATTTATTTTAGGATTTGTTTCCACACAGCTGTTGTAATATATGCCGACTTTGATGATTGTGTTCAATTTCAGAAATCTCAGAGGTAATTATAAATAGGCAAGATATTCTAAATTTTATAGAGAAGACCAGGAAATGGACAAGGACCCTTCTCAGCCTTAGCGATGTATTTTACGAGTTCATATGTTTTGAGTAGTGTTCAATTATCATGATAGGTTATTGTATTAATTCCCTTTATATCTGAAATTATCAGATAATAGGATAAAAGTAACAATGTTCTTATCTAGCTCTGATTGGAAGGTAGATATGGATGAGAAGCATAATATTTCTTAATTCTGTTTTTATATTAGATTCCTATCCTGATACAAAGTTTTGCTCTTTATTCCTTTCATCTGGACCTTATTTGGCTGACTTTCGAGCACATGCCAATGAAAATGTAATATAGTCTTTAGTAACTTCAGGAATCTTAGAATGAGAACTACAAACTTTTGGATTAACAAATTTCAAAACTGAAATGTTCGGAGGTTCCTATGTTCCTAGAAATGATTCCAGTCTGCATATGGAATAGTTGGCTGTCAATAGCAATGACAGGTGACAAACTAGAATTTATTTCTATAGTACAGGAAGACAAAGGTAGGTAGAGGGAAGAAGACTTACCAATGTACTTGGTAGAAATTATACTATTTTAGGAACTAGAATACTGAGGAAGACAAGCAAATGTGGAGTGAGACAAAAATGAAGAAATGGCAAAGTTTATTTGACTCACCAAAGAACAGTGGATGGTGACGAATGAGAAATAAGGAAGTAGACATGTAGAGCTGGAATAGTCCTACAAATCACCTCAATCTAAGTTGTCATCACATTACATTTTCCTGATTTATTTTAGTTAGACCATCTGCAAGAATCTTGACACAGACAAGAACCAAGGCATCCTTAAGAATGTATTCATCCCTAAAGCAAGGTCAGTGCAGCTGACTGATGGAAACACTGCTAATTTCTAGCAAGAGCATAGCTCATCTGAGTCACTTCTCAAAACTGGCTAGGCAAATGTGTGCTGACATGAGCAACATGAGGGAATCATAAGGCCTAGGATGGAGGGTTGGCTGTACCAATAAGCAGCTGTATAGCCTTAGGCAAATCACTTCCTCTCTTTTTATTCTCACCCCAGAAATGAAGACCATAATGCTCTGCCTTAATTGCCTCAAGATTGGTTGTGAAAATCAAATGAGTTGGCACAGGAAAGTGATTACTAGGGCCTCTGTCAGGTTACTGGGCTCACCTCCCAGAGATTTAAGCTCTATTACCACTATAGAGAAAGAAAGCTTTTTCTCCAGAAGGATACTCAAGGACTGTTTCAAGCAAATCCAGCAAGCAGGCCCTCAATAATTTCATCTGCATAGGCCTTGTATAGGTCTGAGACTTGTTTGAAAAGCTAGAAAGCAACATTTTCAATGCTGATTATATGAATATTTTCAAATGTTAGAAATGATAATCCCATGCATTTCCTGTGGTATTTGATTACAAAAGTATTATACTGCTCAAAAGAAAGATGCTTTTCTGTGCACATTATTTCCAGGGGGAAAATAAAACATAAATAAACCAACTTCGTAGGCTTAAAGCCATGCTAATGTCAAAAGCCAGGGGTCACAATGAGAAAAAAAAATTACTGGTCAGAATTAAGAAAAAATATCAAGATATGTACATTTTGTGGGCCAAAGAATGGACTGTCTTTTGTTCTTAAAACGGACACATACTAGACTCTGACTTTAGGCAGTCTAATTTTACTTCTAGTCAGGGTGGCATTTGTATTGATTTAGCCTCATAATCTCAGTTGAGCTACAGTGTGCCCTTTAGTGTGGTGATACATTGAACATAGACTAAGATTCGGTCTGTGGCCTGGAAAAAACTCACATTTTAGCTATAGAGACACTTTTTCTCCATATTTGTCAGCCCTATACCTTAATTTTCCTTAAAAATGTTGCCTTTGAAACCAAATGAGATCATGGTTCCAGACCAAATGAAATGTTATGGGTTACAAATTTCCTTGGCAGATCCTCAGCCACATATATGTTAAGATATAGAATAGCACAATTCTTCAGTGTCTATATATATCTGTTCATGTTGAGTGTATGTTTATTGTTATAATGCTTAGTGCATCCATTCTACCAAGTATTTTCTGGCGACAGGAATACCAAACAATAATAAATAGTAAAATAAATGTCATCTTTTAAGTAACCTTGCTGCAAGACTTTAATACATCCTTTGGTTCCTACTAGAAATATGGGATGGTTTGGGTGCTAACCTAAATATAGTACACATGAATGTGCCCCAGATTTCAGTGCTTAGAATCAAACACCAAATCATATATGGCTAACAAGTTCTTCTTAGATTGACAGATTTCTTTCCAAAAAAATTAAAAGAAAGAGACTTTCATGATGATATTACAGTTTCTGACACTCTCATTTTCTCAAGATTAAGCATGTAAGTAAGTTTTTTGGTTTTCAAAATTTTATATGATTTCTAGGGAGTCATTTGAAAGGAAAAATGGGTGAATGTTGAAATTAGGATTACCATAGAATAATGAATATGTGGATGGACTTCTAAAATATTTTGTTTTAATTAAAATAACATCTTTAATTATTTAATTTGTTAACTAATCAATATATCATTTAGTTAATAAATTAATTAATATATTTAATTATTGAATTGAAGTTATATATACTCAGCAATTCCTTCTCCTCCTTGCAGTTCCTCCTATGATCCCTCCACTCCCTCTCAGTTCATGGTCTCTTTTTCTTTAATCGTCATTGTTACACAACCATAAGCACAAATATATAAATACAACCTGTTAAGTTCATTTAATATTTTTTAATGCTTTCAAGGCTGGACACTGGTGTTGGATGACTAATGATGGTGCTTATTCCTAGGGAAGATTAATTTCCTTAAGCATTTATTAATTGCCTTTATCATTTAGTCTATGGGTGGCACACAGTAATATTTCCCCTTCCATCTTACAATGTTTACTTGTGTTATATTTGCTATGGGATGATGCTATTCTACCCTGTAAAGATTTGTTACTGGCATTGGTTTAATAAAATGCTGATTGGCCAGCAGCCAGGCAGAAAGTATAGGCATGGCAACCAGACTAGGAGGATTCTGGAATGAGGAAAGTTTCAGCCAGCCAACAAGAAAACAAGACATGTAGAAAATGAGGTAATGCCATACTCACATGGCAATACACATACTAATAGAAATGGGTTAATTTAAGAAGTAAAACCAGCTAGAAATATGCCTGAGCCATCAACCAAACAGTGTTGTAATTAATACAGTTTCCGTGTGAAAGTACATTCTCTGTCTATAAATGGTGCCCAAACATTTGGCAGGAATTTCCACATAAATCCTGAGAAAGCTTTTGAAAAAGGATTATAGACAAACAAGAACAGAGTGAAATGCAGCTTCTTGGTAACCCTGTTTTCTCTAGTAGGCTTTGTTTACTTGCAGTGAGCAGAGGTACAGCTCCTTTAAGAGAGGCTTCCTGACTCAGCCATTAGTTGCAAAAACCTCACAGCCCTTTTAAGAGGCTCTGCCACCAAACACATAAATGATGTTTATGAGCAGCCAGCATCAGGCATTTTGGTAGTGTCATGACCGAGAAACTCCACAGAGTTGTGGCAATAAATCTAGCTCCTTCCAGGACCTTGCCATGAAGCTAGACTCTCGGAAATCTAAGGAATGGAGTGGAGCCATTTGCCAAAGCTGCAATTTTAATTCTAGTCATGTTGCTTAGCAGATTTAATGCTCATGTGCTTAGAAAAACATAGAGATGCACAGTAAAGACAGATTCCGATGAAGCAAATCTCTAAACAGTTTACAGTGTGTTTAAAAATATACGTAGGTTTGGGAGAGAAAAGAAAAAGGATAAATAGAGTAGCCAGATGTGGTGGCACATACCTTTAAACCCAGAACTTGTGAGGCAGAGGGAAAAAGATCTCTGTGAGTTCAAGGCCGGCCTGATCTAAAGAGTGAGATCTAGGACAGACAAAGAATACAGAGAAACCATGTCTTAAAAAAAATTAAAAATAAAAATGAGAGTAAAAGAAGTAGAGTTTTAATAATTCATTTAACGAGAGTCTAGATTCTGTATTTTATTGTATTGTCTTTGAATTATTTGACTGCTGAAGAAGAAGCAACAGCTGCTAAAAGACATTTGACTATAAATGCTGCTGGATTAATATGACCTACATATTTTGAAAATTCCTTGACTTCAAAATCTAAGTCAAAAGAAATTTTAGTTTGGGGAAGAGGTTTTGCTTTTGTTTCTACAGGAAATGAGAGGCTATACATTCTTGGTTAAGAAAAATCAGGTTTGATCAAAGAAGGACCCCTGAAAAATCTACAATAGGAGTGAATAACCCACATGATCCAACATTTCAGAGCACCTCTGTTGCAGATTCCTCAAATTCTATATCCAGAACAGCTTCAAGACTGCTGGATGAGATGATCCAGCCTCAAAGAATGCTCCTGTCAGGACTTGACCATAATCCTAAATTTTCTTTGAGTTCCCATAAGATTATCAGTACCCCCAGTCAGCAGAAAGTAGCCTAGAAAACTATGCCAATATTAAAAAAAATGAATTATGAATGTTTATCTTTGTTTAGTGTGTTGTTTACAAGTTGTTATTGATAATGGTCAGGAAAAAAGCTAAACAAAGGAGGAGAATAGATTCAGAGTCCTATTTAGAAAAGAAAAAAAAGGGAAGTGCTGTGGGATAATGCTCTTGTACCCTGTAAAGATTTGTCACTCATATTGGTATAATAAAATGGTGATTGACCAATAGCCAGGCTGGACGTATAGATGGGGTGATTAGACTAGGAGAATTCTGTGAATAGGAAGGTCTCAGTTTGTAGGCACCACCCAGACACACAGAGTGAAAGATGAAAATGCTTCACTGAGAAAAGGTTCCAAGCCATGTGACTAATTATTGATAAAAATTATGGATTAATTGAAGTTGTAAGAGATAATAATAATCCTGAACTAATAGGTCAAACAGTTTATAATTAATATAAGCCTCTGTGTGTTTCTTTGGGACTGATGAGTTGTAGGACCAGGTGGACAGAAACTTCTGTCTACGTATCATTGTTCAGGTCTTGTTTAGACAGCCAGTTAAATTGTTGAGAGTTCATGATTATAGCTTTTTTGTCATATATAGGGTGTGCAATCCTGCAGCAAACTTCTTGATTCTTCTGATCTTATAATATTCTGCCCTATTTTCTGCAATGTTTCCTGGACTTTAGGTGTAGGAACTGTGTTGCAGATGTATCTGTTCATTGTGGCCTCCTGCAATCCATTGATCTCTTAATTTTGGCCAATTGTGGTTTTCTGTAGTGGTCTCTTGCAAAACAGAAACTTCTTTGCTGAGGGGTAAGATAATAAGTATAAGATATAAGAATAAGTATCCAGAATGCAATTAGAGTTTATACTAATGTAATAAAGTGAAAATAGTAGCTTCTACTTTAAGATCCATGACCTCACTGGACATGAGTATTTAGCTAGGTTTTCAGTACAAGTCCTGATCTCCCTCCTGTTGATCAGGCTTTATGTTCTATTACATATTTAGCAGTTGCTATCAAGGTATGAGTACCACTACTGCATCTTTGGGCACATCTTCCATGCTACTTGTTGCTATGGTTTATGGGCACCACAACTTGGTAGAACCACTAATAACTTTCCTCCCTTGGTATCTTGTATAGCACCTTCTGGTACTATATCTTCAGGGAGAAGATACACTATTTTCAGCAGTAGGAACTTACCTTTAGTTATTGGGAGGTATCCAAGGACAATAGCAGTCTCCTATAAAGTTTTGTGAGTCACATTAACTCCTATGCCCAACAATTGGAAAAAAAGTTTCTCATGGTTAGTACTGGGGGACCTTGTTATATAGACTTTGGCTCTTTGGGTAATATTACCTTATGTCATATAACTTCATACACACACACACACACACACTTGCAATTTTGGCTAAATATGAAATGAAAGATATCTTTTTATTTTTCCTATCTTTTTTCCAAACATTTTTACCTTTATTTATTTCTCTTCTTTTTTCTTTTTTTCATTTTTTATTAAATTTAAAAGAAAAATTTACATTTACTTCCCTTGTCCCAGGCCCCCCGCTCCCTCCCTACTCTACCACTATCCCCCTGCTTTCTTAACATGGGGCAGGATACCCTGCCCTGTGGAAAGCCCAAGACCCTCTCCTCTCCATCTCGGTCTAAGAAGGTGTGCATCCATATAGAATAGGTTCCTGAGAAGCCAATACATGCAGAAGACATAGATAGGTCTCTGTGCCATTATCATTGGCTTCTCAGTCAGTCCTCATTGGCAGACACATTCAGAGAGTACAGTTTGGTCATATGCTCATTCAGTCCTGGTCCAGCTGGATTTGATGAGCTCCCAATAGATCAAGCACACTGTCTCAGTTTGTGGGCCAGTCACTCATGGTACTGACTTCCTTGCTCCTCTTCTCCTTCCTTCTGCTCTTCCACTGGACCTTGGTAGCTCAGTCCTGGTGCGGGACAATTCTGTATCTTGTCAATCATGTATTAAATAAATGCTGACTGGCCAGGCAGGAAGTATAGGTGGGAAAACCAGACAGGAAGTAGAGGTGAGAACAGGAGA
>JAQHUG010000060.1:5893042-5925263 GCA_028555095.1 Dicrostonyx torquatus | reverse complement strand
CCTGCTTGGCCTGCCTGAGTATTCTCCGGTTGGGTATCGTATCTTGTGAATACCTCTTGTATTATTTTTCTTAATAAATCCTTATATCAAGCTACACACAATTACTACAAAAATGGGGAACTTGTCCGTTTATTATATCTCTATTATCGTGATTTCTAGCTTCAATTTTTTTTCCATTGAAAGTATGGCGCAATTGGGAAATTATGAGGATTCATTTCGGAATCCCTGATCTTGTGTAGTGTGCTTTTTATCATACTGAAGTACTTCCACCCACATGTCACTTTGTTGCGTTTCTCTTCTGTGTGTTAACTAAAACTGAAAGAAATAGTCTTAGTAGGTAGGGTTCCTTTTATTGTTTTCTGGTTTTTACTTTCACCTCATATTGAGAAAGACAAACCAAATAACACCTACTTTAATATTTCTCTTTGTGTGGATGTCTGATACACTTGTCAATATGCATTATCAGTCAATGATAATTCAGTGGTATGACTTCTTTTTCTTCGGGGGTGGGGGTGAAAATATAAAGCTTCTTGGGATATGAGTCATTCCAGTCAGCTGGGCTGATAACTCCTTCCACAATCTAATTGCATGCTTTTTGAAGTAATCAACTCCAAATGGTTTCTAGTCTTCAGTCCGAGATATTAATATATTAGTACACGACTGTTAACTGTCTCCCTGCTCATTCTTATGCTCACAAATTGTAGGTTTCAGACTATTTTAAAAATCAAAAACCCTCTGACCTTCCTAATGTTTTAACAACTTTCTATTTCTGACTAGTTAGCTGTATATAAATACTCTAAAAGAAAATGCAATGGATTGATAGAAAGTCCTTGGTGAAATGCAAAATGCAAACATTTTTTCCTTTACATATGGTACTATGTGTCATATCAACTGGACCCATGTTAATTACATAGAGCGTCTAGAAGAGTTACAGGCATTAAAAAGTCATATTATCTCATTCTGATTATCAGGTGTCCTAGTTTGCTTTCACCTGCTGTGATAAAATATTCTGACTACAAATAACTTAAGGGATAAAAGGATTTATTTGGCTTATATTTTAGTGTCACATATCCATCACCAAGAGAAGTCAGGGCAGAAACTTGTAAGTTGGAAGTGATTCAGAGGCTATAGAGGAATGCTGCTGGCTTGCTCCAAGGCTCACATTTAGCTACCTCTCTAAAGCCCAGCTGCCCAGGGGTGGCACCACACACACTGGGCTGGATTGATCCCTCCCACGTAAATCATTAAGAAAAATGCCCTCACAGACTTGCTTACAGGTCAGTATTATGGATACACCTTTTTTTTTTCAATTTAGGCTCCCTCTTCCCAGAAGACCCTAGCTTTTGTCAAGTTGACTAAAACCTATCCAGCCACCAGATTAGCAAATAATGTCCTAAAATTAGTGTATTGTAGACAGTGTCTTCCAGGTTCTTCCCTTACATTTTCCTATTTATAACCATTTCTTTGCACTGAAGCATGCTAGTAATGTTTTCTGTTTATGCAAAATCCCTTCTTTAATCTCCCCCATGTGTGTTTTATAGATGTAAGAAAGACTATCAATCTCTATCTTTTCTCCCTGAGACAGAGTCTGTCAATGAACTTAAAACTTGCCTTTATTTGTTTGGATATGCCGCATGGGTTATAAAACCCAGTAATCTACTCTCTGCTCCCCAGCTGCCCAGGGTCGAAAACACCACCACCACCACTACCCCCAGCACCACTGTCTATGTGGGTGCTAGAAATTCAAATTTAGACACCCATGCTTGTTGCACAAGCAGTCTTCCTGGCTAAGCCTTCTCCCCAGACATTATATAAATTATAGAGTGGACAGAACCTTGCAAACTGTGGTTTCTAACAAGCTTTCCAAACTGCTTCAGACCTACTCTGCCTGTTGCATACCATATTACAATCACATCGGACACTTTTCTGCTTGGCTTCATGTAAATGCTCCAAGACTTCTCTGAGCTCAGGTTTTATACAGTAACCTCCATGAGGAACACCTTTATTCCTCTTCTAAATATTCCATATGATTTTTAAATCCCTAATTACTGCACTTAATCTCCTCTATTGGTTAGATATCTGTTCTAGAACATAAACTTCATAAGGAGAGGGTATTTGACTCATCATTCTACCACCAAAATGAAACAAAATGTCAGACACATTGACTGTACTCTTAGTATTTGCTGAATAAGTGATTTGGCTTTAGAGACTATCAGATTCAATTTTTATTTGTAGATCAGTAAGTTGGACACATGCAAATATCGTGATTGACAAATGATGTACAAATGTGAACAGCAGAATTAGAAACAGAACAAGATGCTACAAATAACTTTGGGATTTTTATGCTGAGAAATCATGTGTACTCAAAATTCCCTCTTTCAAGGGAAATGTTCTTATCCTCAATTACATGATACTTGAAGAAGCGAGTTTTTGACTTATAATATCTGTAGACCTCACAACATAAATCAATTAAATCAATCCTGTGGCTACTTTACTCTTTCAAATTGAATCTCTTTGCTTAATGATATAAACCCTTTACTTATTAATATAAGCACAAGAAGCAGATGTCTATTCATGTTAATAAGCTCTGCTACTTAGAAACATGTGGATTTAATTTTTGCTTGTCTTTGTTGATTTTACTTTTAGTAAATTATAGAATGCTAATCCAGTATACTGTCTTAATGGTTACATTAAGACATAATTTGCATATCATAAATTTGTTTACTTTAGTTTTTATAATTCACAGATACAAGCGATCACATCATCATTTACTTTAAAAACATATTTGGTGTAGGAGGTCCTTTTGTATTTGTGTTGCTTTCATTGATCAATAAAGAAACTGCCTTGGCCTTTCGATAGGTCAGAACTTAGATATGCGGGAAGGACAGAACTGAATTCTGGGAGGAAGAAGGCAGTGTGGCAGACGCCATGGTTCTCCTGCCTGAGATGGATGCTGGTTAGACTCATGTTGGTAAGCCACAGTCAAGTGGAGAGAGACACTAATGGAAATGGGTTAAACTAATATGTGAGAGTTAGCGAACAAGAGGCTAGAGATATTGGGACAGGCAGTGATTTAATTAATACAATTTCTGTGTGATTATTTTGGGTGTAAGCTAGCCAGGCAGCAGGACACACCCTGCTCCTCTTACTACACATTTTTATTAACAAGAAACTACACATGAATTAGGAGTTCCCCATTGTACTTAATATGCTCTTCAGCCTTTAGTAACCATTAATATACTTTGTCTCCATATACTAGCCTACTATGAACATTTCATATACGTGGAATCATTTGGTCTTTTAAAATTATCTTCTTTCATTTAGCATAAGGTTTGAGGTACAACTATGCAGCAATACACAATAGTATTTCATCCCTTTTGATGACAAAATGATATTACTCTATATGTGTATAATACAATTTGGTTTTCTACTATCCACAAATAAATATTTGTGTTGTTTCTACCTTTTGAAATAACTTCTAGAAATATTTATAAGTTTTTATATGAACATATTTTTAATAAGCATATATATATAACTGAGTGGAAGTCATGGTAATTTGTAATTATAAGTTAGACTTTTAAAGTAATTGACTTAAAAATTTTTAAAGTAGAACTCAAATTTGCATTTCCAGCAGTAAAGTATTAGGTTCCTGACTTATTCGTATACTAACTGACGCATCATATTATCTCTTTTAAATATCAGCCATTGTAGTGTATGTGAAGTGGTATCTTTCTGTGGTTTCCTTTGCAATTATTTAGTGAACACTAATTGTAAGCACATTTGTTTGTTCTCACTGATTATTTTCATTTTCATATCTTCCAATGAGAAATTCAGGTCAGGTGATTATTACTTTCAGTATGATTTGGCCACGTGTTGGCAGCTTCATTCCTAGTATTGCAATGTTGAGAAATGTAGGAAATTTTATTGGATTATTTATTATGCAGTGTATATTGTACATTGAGCATATCCTCCAACTTTCTGATCTCCCAGTCATCCTTTACTCACCACTGTCCCTTGCATTTTAACTTTTGTTCTCCTATACAATTTTACTTACACCGTGTGGTTTCAGGTTACTATATAAAAGTCAGTAACCATAGTTCAGAGAAAACATATGATATTTGTCTTTCAGATGCTGGCTTAATTCATATACTATGATTATCTCTAGTTGCATCATTTTGCCCAAATAACATGACTTCATTGTCCTTTATGTTTGAAATTTTACATTGTTCCTGTGTGCCACATTCCTTTATTCATTTTTCTGATTTTTGCACCTATTCTTTTTTACTGTGAATAGTTATTCAATAAACTTTTATGTACAAGTTTCTCTGTGATATGTTGACTTAGAGTTTGTGCTGGCTAGTTTTTATGTCAACTTGACATAAGGTAGGATCATCTGGGAAGAAGGAATCTTAATGGAGAAAATGCCTCCAAGATCAGACTATAGAAAATGTAGAATTAGTAATAGATGTGAGAGGGCCTAGCCCATTGTGGATGGTGTCATTCTTTGGCAGGTGGTCCTGGATTGTATAAGTAAACAAACTGGGCATGCCCTACTGGACAAGCACTACTAAGCAAGCAGTGCTTCTGCATGACTTCTGCTCTGTTTCTTGTCTCCATGTTTCTTCCCTGCTTGAATTCCTGTTCTGAATTCTCTAAGTGATAAACATTGATTGGGAACTCCAAGCTGAAGTAAACCCTTTCTTCTCCGAGTTGCTTTCAGTCATAGTGTTTATCACAGCAGTGGAAACTCTAAGTATCCTTGGGAAAATACCCAGGAGTGTTTTGACTAGTTCCAATACATCACATTATCTATTTTCTTATGGAGAAACCTTTCATATGGATTTCCAAAGAGCTTGTGTCCTTGGGTGCTGGAGACTTTCAGAGGTGGGGAATAGTGAGATTTGATTAAGTTTTCAACAAGGCTTAATATTTTATCAATATGAGACATTCTTTCTCTTTCAGGAAGCTGGATAATTGTTTAAAACCCTGGTTCTGCCTCAGAACTTCTCTTCTTCCTTTGCTTGTACATGGCCTTTCAGCATATGGAGCTGTTTCCTTTTCCACTTATCTATAATGTTGTAATAAAACCTAAATATTGAATGTAACAAATAGAACATCCATTTTTCATTTTTGACTTTGTATATTGAGTTATGATAATTTTTAACATATTCTAAATATAAATCAACTGCCATTTGTGTAATATGCAACCATTTTATGCAATTATGTATGTTGTCTTTCCTAGTTTTGAAGATATGATTTGAAATAAAACATATCTTTAGTGTTTTGTGAAGGGTAATTTTACTTTTGTCACTTGTGCTCCAATATTTTATCTAAGAAATCTCTGACTAACTCAATGTATTAAAAAGATCATTCTCTTATCTGTTTTACTGTTTTATATGGTACATATAGGTCTTTGACATATTTTGAGTAGATTCCTTCCTATGGTGTGAAAGGACACACATTTATTCTTTTCAAAATGATTAGTTACATAAACACCATTTGTTGTAAATACTATTCTTTATTTTACTGAATTGTTTCAACGCCCTTTTCAAAACGGTGTGTACCTGTATGGGCATATTTTCAAAAGTCAGGCAGTATGCAATTCTTCCTATAAAGAATCTTTTGGTCAGACTGAGTGACAGCATAGAATACATTCAGAGCTTTTGTGAATGTGTGCACGATTTTTGATATACACAAATATATGAATGTAACCTTGTAGTTTCCTGGAATGATGTAGGGGATTTTCAAAGAAAACCCATTTCAAACAAATGGGTCTCAATATTCTGAAGCTTTTTTATTCAAGTTATGTTATCAGCCTAATGGTTGGCCAGATGTTATTTATTATATTTAATAGTCTCATTATTAAATAATTGCCAATAATAGTTATCAGGATCTCCTCTCCAGCAAAGGACTATGTATGCCAAGTGATTGCTGAATTAGGTCAATTAAAAATAAGACTTGGAAGGAGGGTGTTGCAAAACAGCACGGGACAGGTCAGTAATTACATTTCTCTGAGAGTTTTGAAAGTGGTTCAATCCTATTCTAACACTTCCAGTGCTGCTCGGTTGTTGCTTACCATTGTGACAGTACAGCACTGAGTTTTACTTTCATTGTGGAACTTAGCAAGGAAGGTAGGAATGTATCAATTTAAAAACACCATAGCATTGATTTTTCTTCTAATAGTCACATATTTTTCTTCAATGAATTTTTGTTAGATTATTGCATCTATTCTATTCATTTCCAGGTTTCTGAAAAGTTTACTGCTATACTTTTAGCCTGAGCTTTCATTGTCTTACAGTGATTTTTGGAAGGTTCTCAGTCTTCATTTCTGATGATGATATCATTTTTTTATAATTGTCATTTTTTACTTTGTCTAACAATTATCAATTGTTTGGCCCTATCTAAGTATTTTGTTTGTTTGTTTGAATAGTATAATTATTTCTCAAAATCCTAAAATAATGAATATGACTAGAAATATTAATCACAGTTGTGAGTCTCATGGTGATCATAAGGGATATAATATGACACACAAATGTCATATTATAAAAGAACTCATCTTATAGAATAAATATCAAGAAAGTATTTTTCTCAAAAACAAGTCAAAGATGACAAGGCAAGGGTAAGGGTAAAGAGAAAAAAAAACATTAAAAATGTAGCTATTCCCTCCAAAGAACTCTAATTTTAAAATAGACAGTTTCTAAAAGCTGTGAAAGGCAGAGATCAGTCAAGGCAGAAGTTAGAACATTACAGGATGAAATAGAAAACATGATCAAAAGGATGGTAAAATTATTGAAGTATTAAATGAATTTCTTAATGGATTTACATGGAAAGATACTAGGCAAATGCCAGCTGTCGTTTGCTATTTACACATCATCTTACTGGACTTCAAAGTCAGCATTGCTGAGAGCTTAAGCCAGCCTTGGAGATTCAAAATCAACAGTTTCCTGAGCCAGATGGTGCTAATCCTAGGTACCCAGCTCAGACCAGTGCTACCTTTCTCAGTGATCAAGGACAATATGGAAGAAAAAGACCTAAACCAGACTTAGCTGCTGCTGAAACTACTGGGAATACTGTGGTGCCTCTCTCTTCTTTGTCTTGAGGGAGGCTTCTGGAAATGAGCAACCGTTTGGGTGGGGTTTTAAAAACATGAAACTGCCTCACTTCTCAATCAAAGTAGGGCCTTCTTTATGACAGAAAACTGTGTCTATGTATAAAGCAGGAATTACTAACAAGTTTAAAAATCAGTTTCCTAAGCTAATCCATGATTTAAGAAATAAAAAAAAAACTGTAACAGCCTTGCATCTTTCCCTAGAAGATGTTTCTCAGACTTTCCACATTTCTTTCATTTTCCTTTTAAATCTCCTATTATTGTTAAGGAGAACTCATACAGAGAGGTGCATAAAACGTGAATATACAGCTCAATAAATTATCACAAAGCAAATACCCAGGTATCTACCAACCAAGTCAAAAATAGAATGTTCACAACACCCCAGAGGCCTTCCTTTACTTTTCTTCTTAAGGAATGCATTGAAATTAATTTTATTTTAATGATTTCATGACAATTCTAGCAATAAAAGGATTTTGGTGAGCTTAGAGGATGTTTTGAAACAAAATTTAGAAAACAGTATACTGTAGAGGTTCTGAACTTAGAAACTTAAAGCTTGTGATAGAGAAAAACCCTGCATATTAATGACTCCATAGTCTGTCCCTCCTCTACAAAATAAAGGCCATTTCAAATGTGGAAAGTTCAGCAGAAATGCCAGTTAGCATAGAAATATGTTATCAATATTGAGTGTTGGATCCAGAACCCAACTCTTGTTAGACAAACACTGAGTAATATCCCTAGCCCCATTATCCTCATTCTATGAAATGTGCAAACTAGATCTAAAATTACATATTTGGATACTGCAAGTTCATATCAGGTATCTATACTAATACTGTATCTGTCCGAACAATTCATAAATCATATCAATGATTAATGCTAACATGACACAATGTGTCAAGTACTGTTTTAAGCAGTCTACACCTACCAATTTGCTTAATTATTTAATCTTCACAAGTCTTGGAGAAAAAGAGGGGGAAAACTAGTACATAGTGTCCCTAGTAGGAGACAGCAAAGCTGCCATTCATATTTGGACAGACTGGTAGTAGATCTGATCTTAACATTTAAGCTCTTCTGCCTCTATGTAAGGAATTTAAAATGGATATAAATATTTGAGCTATCTTTAGTCATTATCCATAGCAACTATGCATACTAATAGCTTAATTATGAATAATAACTCTGTTAACATAACTGTGACCATTTATTAACTGCTCTTTAATGTAGAGAAGACTGAATCTGAGGTTACTATTGTGACCAAAAGATTCATGAAATTTAAACATATTGGACAATCTCAGAAACATTTTCATGTGGGTATAAACTTTTCAATATAGATAGAAACTCTTGTTTTGAGGCATATAGCATAAAGTACAAGTGTATTAGTGAGTGCCTATTATTAATATTATAGATAGCACATAATATAGTACTAATATAATTTGGTACCAATTTCTTAACTTGTGTTGAATGATCAGTAATTTTATCACCATTGTTTTTGCACTATAACTGAAAAGTGTCAACTTATAGGAAAAAACAAGTAGTACCATAATTTTATTGTGAAGAGAGTATTGATGTTGCATGCTCCATGGAAAAATCTAGGGAGCCACCAGCTGCCTGCCAAATATATTTTGAAACATCTTGAACTTGTAGTCACTTACTTTTTATGTTCCAACTTGCAAATAATTGTACCATGTGAAATGAGATGTCTCTTGGTTAAACTCTTCTCTTGAAGTCTTGCAACCCAAAATTCTACTTGTGACCCTGATGTGGGATTCCCCTTTGTATGCTGAATTCGTTTTATTACCATTGGTTAATAAAGAAGCTTCTTTGGGCCTATGGCAGGGCAGAAAATAGCCAGGTGGGAAATCTGAACAGAGATACACAGAGAGTGTAGGAGAATCAAGGAGATGCCATATAGTTGATAAAGGAGACAGATGCCCAGAACCTTTACCAGTAAACAATGTGGAATTTCCCTCTGTATGCTGAGATTATTGCTAATGTATAAAGAAACTGCTTTAGATCCATAGCAGGACAGAAGTTAGCTAGGCAGGGAAAAGCTAAGCTGAATGCTAAAAGGAAGAAGGATGGAGTCAGAGAGAAGCCCTGGAGCCACCACCTGAGTCAGACATGCTGAAATTTTGCTGGTAAGCCACGACCACATGGCAATGCACAGATTAATGGAGATGGGTTAAATTAAGATGTAAGAGTTAGCCAATAAGAAGCAAGAGCTAATGGGCTGAGCAGTGATTTAATAAATACAGTTCCTGTGTGATTATTTCAGGGCTAAGTGACCAGGAACTAACAAGCAGCCCCCTTTCTCCAACAAACTGGCACACCAATGTGGTGGGCGAAAATCCACTTAAAACCTAAGAGGACTTGAAAAGAAATTCTACACACTAAAAACAAAGTTCAGCTGCATTTTTTCCCCAAACGGGCTTTGCTTAAGGCATCATACTGCAGCTCCTTTAAGACAGGTCTTACTGATTGATTCAATGGTAGCAACTGGGTGGTTTCAAAATGGCAACTTTCCGGCCATGGGCCATGCTGCTAGCACAAATTCTGACTCTTTCAGGAAACCAAACATTTGGATGGGGTTTGTGAGCAGCATGCTGTGGCTTGCTTGTTGGCAACATGGACTGGCTATGTGCCTAGAATTGGGGTGGTGTGTGTGGCTAAGAGGTACAAGGGTTCTGCCATGCTGGATGGAGCAGAGCAAGCAGGAAGTACCTTCTATACTATAGTAATGGTACAGCTTAAGTTTTAAGAAGTGCTTAGCATTTTAAAAAATACTCCTGGACAGTAAAGAATTACGTAGGCAAATCCAGATGGAAACGAACTCTAAATGGGTCACAGTGAGATAAATATATATAGACTTGGGAGAGAGAAGAAAAAGAGTACAGAGAGTTATAAAAAAGTAAATGTTTTTTTTAAATAAATAGTCTATACTCTGTGTATAGACAGTCATAGATTAAAAGGAATAAAGAAAAACAAGCCACGTAAAGATGGAAAATTCACAGAGAGTCTGGATAATGTGTATTATTGTATCTTCTTTGAATTTTTTGACTGTGAAGGAGCTAAGTACAGAGAGACATTTCATTGTATGGACTGCTAAGTTAAACCAATGTAAAGGTATCTTGATTCCAAAATTTGAATCTAAGGATATGTTGCTTTGGAAAAAAAAGTTCTTCTTTTTTTTCCCACAGAAGATGAGAACCTATGGATTGCTTCCAGACCAATATGGTTTGATAGAACAAGACTCCTTCAAAGGTTGCAGTGAACACCCCCACAGAGAAAATACTTTGCCAAATAAACAGCAGAAAGCAGTTTGGAGAAACTATGCCCATATTCTCAAATATTGTTTATAAATGTTTGTCTATACTTAAGAGATAGGCTATAGAGATTTGCATTGGTATGGATCTTGGTTTATTGATACAAGTTTTAGGTCAATTTTGTTATATGTTTATTTCTGCTCTTGATTAGGTATTGTGTTTGTGCAGCTCATTTAAAAAATGAAATGTTTAATTAAGAAATATAGGTAAATAGAGAGTCATCTATAATAGTCAAGCTTGTAGTCATGTTAGTTAGATTTTCTATGTGTAAAGAGATATATTTCAGTTAGATAAGTCTTCCTCAAATCTTTCAGAGACCTTCAGAATATGGCATTTAAAATGTTTAAGAACTTAAGACTTTTCATGACAGTGAGACACATCTGCTCCTGGTAGCACCAAGCTACTTCAAGAGGATGATGGGCATTAAAGAAGATCCTTATGGAGTTGGTTAGCCATTGCGAGAAAATGTGCTTACCTAGACTGCTTGACTGGACATGTAGGACCCACAGAGAAATGACTGTTGAACTTGCCTAAAGTTAAGATGGTCCTTCAGAGTTCCTGCTTCATAAAAGACTCTACTAGATATTCTGCAGGATACAAAAGAAAGTGACTGGCAAACTGCCAATATAGGCGGAACTGTCTTTGAAATTTTCTGCTTCATGGAAAAGTCTGCTGGATACTATGGGCCTGTAGGCTGAAGATGGATGCTCCAATGGTACAAAAGAACTTTGGATGACTGTCCAGGCCGTGAGATGTCTCTGTCAATTCTAAAATTTTGGAAGTTGCTTACAATGTACTTCCTGTTTACATAGGTAATATTATATCCTTCTGGAGTCTTTGATGGAGTTGAAGAAGTTATAGTTAGTTTTCCTTAGTTATTTTAAAATATAAAATAGATATAAATATTGTAACTGTAATTCTTGCTTGATGTCTGTTTTGTTATATGTAATTTTACTATGTTAAAGTTAAAACCTTCCTTTTTTATTTAAACACAAAAGGGGAAGTGATAAAGCATTTCCCTCTGTATACTGAGAGTACCATTAATGAATAAAGAAACTGTTTGGACCTATAGCAGGGCAGAACTTAGCTAGGCAGGGAAAAACTAAACTGAATGCTGGGAGAAAGAAGGCCAGACACGGAGAGAAGCAAAGTAGCCCCACCAGAGACAGATGCCAGAACTTTAGCCTGTAAGCCACAGCCATGTGGTGATACACAGATTAATAGAAATGGATTAAACTAATATGTAAGAGTTAGCCAATAAGAAGCTAGAGCTAATGAGCCAAGCAGTGATTTAATTAATATGGGATCTGTGTGATTATTCCAGTGCTGAGCAGCCGGGAACTAACAAGTGGCCTTATTACAACAGCATCTTATGTATAGCAGAAAAACAAAGAATGTGAACTTGGTCTTTTCCTTCTGCCTTGAGTGTGGTTCTTGGTAGATAGTTTACTATGGCAAAGACATTTGAAGGTGATCATTATGTTCCACTTGATATGGCTTCTTGGTAACAGGTCTTTATAAAATGCAATAAAGGGATAAGATTTTTTTTTTTTTAGGGAATCTGGCCTGTGAAATTTTGACACTATGGAGAATATGTGAGGCCCTTACACTACTGCAAGTAAAAGCTGTGTTTGGGTATAAAGAAAATCTGTGCCTGAGAAATACAAGAGTGATCACCTATGCTATCCTTTTATCATTTGTATCTATTATTTGAAGAGTTAAATTTGTTTTGGGGTTTCTGTTTTTCCCTTACTCTTCATAAATAAACCCAACAAAATGCTTGTATACATAGCAAATATTAGAATGTTGGGGAAATACAAATTTATGTTTGAGACACTGCTGATTCTTTTGACTTGTATTCAAAATGTAGTAAAGATACAACATTATCACTGGATTTTTCATATTTTATTAAGGTGACAAAATTATTCCTTTGTACAAATATTAGTTAAATATGTAATAGCTACAAATATCTATAGAGTATTTTTGAAGTCTCAAATGGGGATGGATGATAGGAAATACAGAGGGAGATAGATGAGTTTCAATTACTTATAATAGGGGTAAGTAATTATATGGCAAGGTAGAATGTTGAGCCAGGATGAGGCCAGATAAACACACAGTTCAAATTATAATGTTGGTGGTGGAGAAGGACCTGTCTAGGTGTATATTGTTCTCCTAATGAATCCTTCTCAGATATTCATACATAGGGACTTGTGGTTTGTGTAGAGCCTAAATTACAGGCAGTACCTCAGGATGAGGAGACTGGTGTTCAAAAATATTACTCTAAGACAGAACTTGTCTATGGAGAGAACATTTCAGGCTTCTTCCCTCTTGTCACCACCAATGTTCTACATTCAGTAGTAATGAACCCCATCTGGGAAGGAGTTACTTTTCCTTTCTTAGCTAGCAGCATTAAGAGTTTACTGCAAAAGAATTGGTTATTATTAGTTAGTTTTAAGGGTAAGATCCTAAATCAAAGAGCAATGAAGTGAGCATTTAATATCATGCAATTTGCTCACTTAATTATGAGTATTCTAGTTAGGTAATTAGTATCATGGGGTGAAATAAGTATCAAAGAATCTTCAAGAATACCTCTTCCATATAGCAAAAAAAACAGGCAAGGTCAAAAACCAACAAGAATGTCATCTTCAATCCCACTCAGCTTTGATTTGGAAAGGAGGCAGTTAAGTTACAACATGAAGAAAGTGGCAGTTATAAAGCTTGCCTTCTACTGCATGCTTTTGCAGCAGCAATTACCTCAGCTACAAATCTCATTTACAGAACTCTTTGAAAATGCTATCTGGACGATGGCAGAATACACTGGAAATCAATGGAGGGTGATTTCATTCCCAAATTGAAGTTACCATTTAATAGTCAGAGAAAACACCACACACAGAAAGGCACACACTCACAGACACAAACACACATACGAATGCACACATGCACACTCACACATGTACACACAGTGCAGCATCCTTCATACTTATTAAAGTAGCAATTATAAGGCTCAGCTTTCACAAATTCAATTATTATTCAAAATATAGAGCATAAACACTCTTTACCAATTGAAATGCAGTTGCAACCTAACTCCCAGAAGGAAAATAGACAGGAACTATTGGAAATGATCCTAATCATGATGCTAATAAGTAACAGAGCATTACATTGTGTGCAAAACAGCCTTGGGCCTGCATCTCTGTACCTAACATTAGGCAACATTTTCTTTCCTGATTCATATATAGTATCCTAGCAACCATCCTGTATCTTAGTACTAATGGATCTAAAAATGACATCCTGGGAAATTCATCCCTAAGGGCCTTGTGCTCCAGAAAGGGGCATTTCTTGGAGGGCATGTCAAGAGCCAGATAGATATGTGGGGATTAGAGTCACTTTCTTTGCTCTGAGATTTCATTACCCTTTCTGATCCTGTGTAGTGAGAAGACCTGTAATCCAGGTTTAAACTAAATAGATAGCACAGCCAGAAGATCCTAATTCCACATGAATATTCAGCAGCACATTCTGAAGATCTGGGATGATTCCTTCCTGGAGATGACCTTAACTCTAGTAAAACTGGTCACTGATAATGTCCCTCAAGATCCACCTTATTTACTTTCCTTTGATTTAGGTCAGGAAGGGTATTGTTAAAATGTTTTTTAGACTGGGATTGAGAAATCTGAAAGCACTCTCATTTTATTCTGAATGAGATTAGTTATCAACATAGTTATGGTGTGAAATAGGGAGATGCAGAGAAATGAAATTCTTTTGACATAGGAAAAGAAAGGTTTAGAAACAAACAGTGAACCTGAGAGCTAAAGGAAAATCAAGAAGTTAAGAAGAAATATCTCTTTACCTTTTATTATGGTCACAATTCTTCAAAGTCAGTAATCACACACTGTCAGTTACATGTACAGATAGATTTTCTACAATAAATGAGAATATGCCCACAGGAGTATGTCCAAAAGCTACAGCTATCTCTTCAAAGAGAATAAGAGATAGTTTATACTTGAACTAAGTATGAGTGTCTCATACTTGGAAACATGAATTTAAATTGCTGCAAATACCTTGGTCCAGTGGGGAAAAAATCTCATGAACGTTTTAGCTATAGAACAAAAGAAAGTCACAGATTAAGACACTTTAAGAAGACGTCGATGGAAACACCACAAAGGCAGATTACAGAAATTGGAGAAACTTCTGCTTTAGGTCTTAGATACTGCCTGACAATAGTGTTAAGTTTTAGATTGGTCAATGAAACAGTGGATTATCAATATATTCTGAGGGACTTACCTCATACCCAAGGATATAGTAGCTCAGACACTTCTATGAACAATGCATGGCTACTAAGAAAGCTAAATGTAGTCCAAGATAATTTGTCTCCAAATGTGTAATATTCAAAACTTCCATAACAATTAACTTCTTGTCAGTTAATTGGCTTCATAGAGTTTTTGATGTATATCTCTGTGTGTATGTGTTTACTTTAGTTCATTAGTAGGAGGTTCATTGTCCCTTAGTTTACTATGTTACCAAGAAGACTCTTGACAGTTAAGAAAGTTAGGGCTGAGCAACTTAAGATCCTATTCTGTTCTTGAACTCTTCCTCAGCTTCATACTTTCTGCATCTCAGTTATAAGATGTTGTCATCTGGTGTATGTGTAATCTTGATGTATGTGTCATATTGAACTCTGATCCTTTTTTCTAATCACAATTTTATTTCCTTCAGTAACAACATACCCCTTACCTCAAAAGAATATTCTTTTTGATTGTGTTGTTACCTTCAAACATTAATTTTTCCCTAGTCTCTCTGTTAATTATTTCTCCTTATGATTTAACTCTATGTTCACTGGTCTATGTGGACAACTAATTTGATAATACAATCATTAACATCCTGAAATTTTCAACTATCTGACAGCAAGTTAATGTTTTTCTCTTTACCAATTTAAGCTACGGGAAACTTTTCCCAAGTTGTTTGCTTCTGAGATTTTTATTTTCTACCAACAGGAAACCATAAAATCAAGATGTTTATTATTCACAATAGCATGTTCAGTCAGGCCTTCCTAGAAGCAACCTACACTTCATTTTATTGCTTGCCAAACTGCTTTGGTTATTAATTCATTCTTTTGAATACAAGTTTATTAGGTAGTGTTTGTGGTTCAACTATGGCTAACCCAAAGGGGACACAATGGAACTTAGAGGTAATAAAGGTCTACTCTATCATAGGGTTTATCATTTAGGAAATGATGGTAGAAAATAAGTGTGTTCTAAAGAAAAATTTCATATTGGGATAATTTCCATGAAAAGAATAAGTACAAATATCCCAAGATTTTAATAAGTATAAGATGTTCAAAGAGCGAAATTAAAAAGATTGTAGGTAGCTTTCATTCAAAAGGAGAGGAAATATATTACAAATAAGTTCCCAAGTAGCAATAAAAAGATACACTTTTAGCCTGTTTTATTTTTTAAATAATATTTTTATTTATTTTATGTGTGCAAGTATTGTTTAGGGTTAGGGTTAGTATTGAATCCAGAGGTCAGTGTTAGATATATTCCTCTATCCCTTTCCATTGTATTCTTGAGACGGGGTCACTCATTGACTCTGGATCTCACTGATTTGCTTTGATTGGCCAAGGCAAATCATTGGATCCTGTTGTCTCTGTCTCTCTCCTCTGTGTGCTTCGAATACAGATAAATGCCACCATGCTTTCAGGTGGGTGGGATGCTGGGATGTAAAATTGGATTTCCATACTTGCATGGCAAGCACTTTACCCACTTATCTGTCTCACCAACCCTTATTTTTGATTGGAAACCATTAGAGAATGTTAAGCTACAGAGTTATAATATCGGCTCATGTTTTAAAATAGTCATGCAAGCTATTGTGAATGAATTAAAAAGATAAGTATGAAACCAAAAAATAATAATCAGAAAGCTAATTACATTAGTACTGGGTTAGAAATGACAGTAGCTTATACTAAACTTCTAGTAGTAGACATAGAGAAAACAATTTTAATTCTGTCGAGGAGCTGAAGACTCCAAGTGTAAGGTTGTATACCTAGTGTTCAATAAAAAAGAAAGTTGTTAGCTTTATATGGCATATTTAAATGGTCATTTTGCTTTATCTGAATAAAAGAAAGTAGTTCTCTTTTGCTTTCCATTTCCACTTTGATTCTATTTCTGGTACATCTTTTTCTTTAAGAGAAGGAAAGAAATGAAGTTTATGAGCATCTCTATACTCTTCACCTACCCCTTCCCGTCTTTTAGCTGGGCTTGAGTTCCCTCAATGTCTTGAACACAGGATTTTTTTTTCTTTTCTCCTTCTCATTATATAAACTGCATTTCCCCTCTGCAGACAAAAGTTACCTCAAGGTAAGAATTTCAGTTGCAACAAGAAGGCTTGTAAGAGAGGAAAAAAGTTATAATGAGAGAAGTTGTTGACTAGGGTTGGGGTTGAGTGCATCTCTGGAATGTCTTACTATAAACCACATGGGAACCACTTTCCTCCAAAACATAAGAGTGATCTTGGTGGATAGTACAGAGCTACGATTTTAAGAAAGTCTTTTAAACTATCCTTTCATGGCCAGACACAGAAATTCTGGACTTCTTAAAAAAATAGGTTTTCAAAGAAGATAGCAGACCCCATTATGTTTCTCTATATTTGCTGAGCACTGGAAATGTTTGGAAGGAAATAGAAAATTGATTCTGATCTGTGCATTTACTCTGCACTTATACTATCTCTTATTTAGCAAGCTAAAAGCAGTGCCACTGTTAATGTATATTACCTTGATAATCTCAACATCACAGCTGTGAGGCCACATCTGTAAGCAGATTTCTCATTTTCCAGATCAATCAATCAACACAGATATTTTTAAACCATAAACTGGTTTGAGCAGTCATTGCCTAGGTTTGGGCCTGAAATATAGATGTGTATGTCATGATTCCTATATCAGGGAAAGGAACTGAGTGCATACTAAACAATTCTAGACTGAAGCAGCAATTAATTACATGCTAGCCTGCATCATATATTCTAAATTTTGCATGAGTTCTGAGATAAAAAGCATCAGTTTTATGTCTCATTGTGCTCTAGACTCTTGGGTTCATTGGCTAAGTTCAAATGTCATGTTTTTGTTTTATAAATACCCATAATCTCATGCTGATAGAAAAGAAATGGCCACAATCACAGAAGTCAGCATTAAGAGTCCAGGACAGGACCCAGGTAGTTTCTAACTTACAGCCCAGGGTTTTTTATGCTCTAAAAACCTTCCCTATCAGTCATGCTCTACGTGTGTTCTTCTATTGCTATATTTTATTGGCTGTTTGGCTGTGATGCTATTAATGCAAGGGGAGCATCTGCAGTTTCTTTAGCTATTTAAGCACCCTAAGTCACTCATGACTTAGTTATGGATATCCTAAATCTAGGGCCCAATGTTGTGTGACACGGGTCTCTGAGATACATATTCAGCTATTCTCAGCATCTATCAGTAATTTCCAGGTCTTGCTGTATGCTCATGTAATTAATCAACAAGGGCACAACCGTCAGCAGTATTTATTAAGACTTAAGAGCTGAGTTAGAGAAAACTTGGTCCTTGGCTTGTCAGGAAAGCTTAGTCAAATCGAGAAGACATCATGTTTCTCCTGACAGGAGTTTTCTTATACTAGGGATTTCAAAAGGCTCTTAGCTTGATTTGGGAGAAAGGAAAAACCCTAAAATATATGCTGTGGTGGTTTGAATGAGAATGGCCTTCATAAACTCAAATGTTTGAATATGTGGTCCCCAGTTAGTGGGATGGATTGTGAAGGATTAGGAGGTATGTGGCCTTGTTGAGGAGGTATGTCACTGGGGCTGAGTTATGAGGTTTCTAAAGCTCATGCCATTCCCAGTAGGTCTCTGCCTCATGGTTTTGTCTCACGTTTTTTTTATTAATTTTGTCTCACTTTTTTTTATTAATTTTGTTACCAAGGAGATTTCAAGGCATCCTAATACTGACTTTGCTGCTTGGCTATTAGAAATTACTCTTTTTCTGTTTTTAAAAATTTATTTATTTTATATCCTGGCCCCAGTTTCCCTTTCCTCCTCTCCTCTCAGTACCTTCCCCCACCCCACTATGTTCCTATCTCCAATCCACTGTTCAGGAAAGGGCAGGTCTCCAATGAATATCATCAAAACACAACATATAAATTGCAGTACAACTAAGCACATTCCTATGTATTAAAGTCAGGAAAGGGGACCCAATATGAGGAGTAGTAAAGTCAGTAAATGAGTCAGAGAGATAAGTTCCTGCTCCCAATGTTAAGAGTCCCACAAGAGGACCAAGCTACACACTGTAAGATATATGCAGAATGCCTAGGTCAGTCACACGCAGGCTCCATGGTTGTCAGTTCAGTCTTTGTGACCCCCTATGAGCCCATATTAGTTAATACTGTGTGTTTTGTGAGATGTCCTTGACCTCCCCTGGTTCCAACAATCCTTTCACCCCTCTTCTACAGGATTCTCTGAACTCTGCCTAATGTTTAGCTGTAGTTCAAAATCTGTTTCCATCAATTTCTGGATGACACCTCTCTGATAAAATTGGGCTAGGCACCAGTCTGGTCACAGGAGATGGCCAGTTCAGGCTAAATATCCACTGCTGCTAGGAGTCTTAGCAGGAGTCATCCTTGTAGATTCTTGGGAGATCTTTTGATCCAGATTTTTACCTGAACCCCCAAAATACTTCCATTTCAGTACTATCCTCCTCTCCCCTACAACCTGGTTTTTCATGTTCCCATCCCCACCTACCCTCAGTCCACTCATAAAATCACTTATTTCCCCATCCCAGGGAGACCTGGGAATACCCCCTGAACCTTTCTTGTTACCTAGTCTCTCTGGGGCTGTAGATTGTAGAATGGCTATCCTTTACAGCCAATATCCACTTGTGAATGAGTATATACTTTTTTGTCTTTCTTGGTCTTGGTTACCTCACTTAGGATGATTTTCTTCTAGGTACATCCATTTGTCTTCAAATTTTCTGGTCTCTTTGTTTTTAACAGTTGAGTACTGCTCCATTGTGTAAATGTACTACATTTTCTTTATCCATTCCTCATTTGAGGGATCCCACATCAGAGAGAGGGTTGATTTCCATAACAGATAAAAACTCAAGAAATTAGATATGAACAAACCAAGCCAAAATGTCCAATAAAATAGGATACAGATCTAAACAGGGAATTCTCAACAGAAGGATCTCAAATGGTCAAGAAACTCTTAAGGAGATGTTCAACATCTTTAACCATCAGGGAAATATAAATCAAATTGATTCTGAGATTCCATCTTACACTTGTCAAAATGGCTAAGATCAAAAACACAAGCAACGGCTCATGATGGAGAGGATATGGAGCAAAGGGAATACACCTCCATTGCTGGTGGGAGTGCAAACTTGTACAATCACTTTAGACGTCAGTGTGGTTTGTCAGAAATCTGGAAACCAATCTACAAGACTTAACTATACCATTCTTTGGCATATACCCAAGGATGTTCAATCATACCACAAGAACAGTTGCTCAGCTATGTTTACAGAAATGTTATTTGCAATAGCCAGAACCTGAAAACAGCCTAGTGATTACTCTTAGGCAGCTCTACTGTGAAAAATAACAAATAATGCAAAATAAACAAATAACTAAAATGTAAAGTTTAAGGAGGAAACAAATTACGAAGTAATTTAATATTGTTCCTATTGGAGTGAAAGGTCTTCCAGCTAATATTGTAACTCATGGGAAAAAAAGATGTGTGAATGATGATTAATAAAAACTCAGAGACATATATTGGGGCTCAGCCTGAAGACTAGAAAAGAAAAGAAGCCAGTCACTGGCTCTTACTTCGACCTCAGTCCAAAATGACTATCCTGTGTCCAGGAAATATCAGAATGAGACTGTACTTGAGACCTGTTCTTCCCATTTTAAAATCCTCTCTAGTTTTGGGATTAAGTGTGTGCACCACTACTGTCTGGTTTCTATAGCAAGATAGTGTGGCTACTGGGATTAAAGTGTGTCATTGTGGCTACTAGAATTAAAGGTATGTGCCATTGCTGCCGGGTCTGTAAGGCTGGCCTGTGTGGCTGTTTTACTTTTCTGAACTTCAGACAAGTTTTATTTATTAAAATACAAATGAAATGCCACCACATTTCCCCTTTTTGTCTAAAATAAAAAGGAGGCTGTAGCAGGATTGCCTGCTTGTTTATTCCCACTGCCCAGCTAGCTCAGTTGGTAGAACATGATAACTAATATAAGAACACTATATATAATAAGTAAAATAAGTATATACATTACATACAGGTAATAAATATATCAGCAATGTCTAGTTCACCTGCATTTGACAAATTCTGAGAAAATACTCCATATATATCCTATCTTGGTGAGTCCAAATGGTGTAGGAGGTCCTTCTGCATTTGTGTTGCTTTCATTGGTGAATAAAGAAATCTTCCTTGGTTTTTTGATAGGGCAGAAATCAGGTAGGCGGGATAGACAGAAAAGAATGCTGGGAAGAAGGCAGTGTGGCAGACGCCATGTTACTCCTCTCTGAGACTGATGCTGGTTAGGAATCTTTCCCGGTAAGCCACTACCTTGTTTTACTACACAGAGTATTAGAAACGAGTTGAGTCAAGATGTGAGAGTAAGCCGATAGGAGGCTAGAGCTAACGGGCCAGGCAGTATTTAAATGAATACAGTTTCTGTGTAATTATTTTGGGAGTTAAGCTAGCTTGGGTGCCAGGCACATGGCGTGTGCCTCATACTACATCCAAAGTCTTGTATCTAATGTGATTACAAGTTCAATTATAATAAATGACTAATTATTAACCCTATATTTTCTTAATATCCTTAACAGTTGATAATAATAACTTTCAAAGACTAGAAATTGACATTACATTGTTAAATGAGCTGTATAGGTACAATACCTTAAACAAGATTAGCAATGTATATACAGTATGTTTTAACAAAATTAATCTCAAATTTGTATCGATATAAAAAAATTTTATACATTATACAAAAGTCCAATCCAATGTAAAACATTTAAAACTAGTAGTTGCTTTTTAAAAGCAGATTTAGAAATTTACCTTTTTTATCTTATCATATCTACATCATTTTCCTAAGGAGTAACAACAAATCAAATCTTATGCAAATGTAATTCATGGTGTGGATTAGGTTTCACCTTAAGCTTACAGCAAGCAGAACGTGACAACATAAACAATATGGTGGTTCTGGCTTTAGAGTCTGAAGGATACAGGAATGAAAGGGCTGTAGAATCTTCCTCCATAGTTAAGCCTCTGAGGCCAGCTGTATAGCAGGACAATCTCTGTATTGAGGCCTGAAGATGCCATTGCATGAAGCAATGAAAGTGTAATCTGGATTGTTTTGGAGACCCCAAGATGTTGGCGGTTCCAGAAACATCAAGTATTTTCCAAGAAGAGTTGCAGACAGGGTGTGGGAATAGCCCTCTGTTGCAGACAACAAAGCTGTAATGGAAGAACCATCTAATCCCTTTGATATTGGACACAGAGCTACCAGATTTGGAGTTTGTCCTGTAGGGTTTTTGTCTTGCTTTGGTCCTACTCCCTCCTTCAGGAATTGGAGTGTATATTCTGTGCCACTGTTTCTTGGATGTATGCAGTTAGTTTTTTTTTTTTTAATTTTATTTGGGGTCACTATAATGAGATTGCCTTGTGTTTCAGATGAGACTTTAGACTTTTAACAGTATTGAGACTATGAAAGACTATAGGAATTTTTAGAGTTGAACTAAATGTACTTTGCATTTTATATGGCTTCAAGCCTAGATGAACCAGGGAATGGACTATGGCAGTTTGAATGAGAAAGACCTGTGTAGTCCCATATGTTTGAACACTTGGTCCTCAGTTGGTGAAACAGTTTGGGAAGAAATAGTTGCTTCCTTTTTGAAGATTTGTAACGAGAGGTGGGCTTTGAACTTTAAAATATGGAAAGAGCCATTTTCAGTTAGCTCTTTCTTCTTTATGCCTTGCACTTAAGGGTAAGATATAAACTGTCAACTAACTGCTTCAGCTCCATGCTTGCCTGGTTGCTGCCATGCTCTCTGCCATGATAATCATGGATACTATTAACCTCTGGAACTGTGAACCCAAATTAATTTTTCAAAAAGTTTTCAATGTCATTGTATTTTATCATGGAAATAGACAAGTAATTAAGATATATATATATATATATATACATATATACATATGAATCATATAAATGACAGACATATGCACCAAATTGTTATATATTTACAACACATAAGTGAAATTAGTAAATACATGAATCGGCATTGACTATTGTAATTTCAAGAAGCTTTGGAGTTAAATGAACTGAAATTCCTTACTTAATAATAAAGCAGCTTACTTGCAGTACAGGTAATGTTCATATTTGAATATTGTTCAATTTGAATTAATTCTAATAATTTAAGTGAAGGCCATTTCACTCAAATATTTAACTGACAGTGGGAGTGTAAATAGATCCCTATTCTAACATTTTTTCTATATAGAATTATTATTTTGTAATTAGCATTAGTACAGAGAGGAGGCCGTTGGTTAATGGGAAAGAGTCCTCCTTATTAAATAGTACCTATTATATACTATATTTTATAAAAGCACGCTTACAACAACCTAATCAGATATGCAGTTCTAGTATAAATAATGAGACAAATAAGATTGATATAGATTATGAATTGAATCTTTCTGACTTAGAATTCCTTGTTTGTACCATGCCATACTTTTTATTATTCTATTTGAGTTTTTAAGCTTCATAATTGGTGTGACAGTATTGGACCTTCCTAAAATTATTTGGCAAGTATCTCAAAGAGTTCAAATATTTTTAACATCATTTAAAAATGAAAGTTATTATACACTTTAAGTTTGAGAAGTGTAGTATACTTTATCAAAGATTAGATTTGATTTTAATGAATTTCCCTTAGGTCTTTAGTTGTTTCTGAACCAACAATAGAATTTGGACTGTTTGGTATTCATCAGAAAGCCACTATTTTCCTAGATTTCAGCCTCTTCTGATGAGCACATATAATTATTTGATCCAAACTATATGCCTGGCTAAAGATCAGAGTAAAGAGAAGAGATATATAACACAGATTTACAATAAGATATAGAAGATTTTCTGATTAACTTCAGGCAGCAAGCAGTTAAAATTTAGACTTAAATACTTTGGAGAGGGGTGTCTATTATAGCTTTTAAAGAAATCAGCTATAGAATATTGATGTATCATCACCAATTATCATTTCCTAATACAGTATCTAGAGTGATGCTCTAGGTGATGTCAAATTTCCAAAAGAAAAATATATACTATAAACCTTAAATTTCTTATTGAATTCTCATTTATTTGCTTTTTTTGTAAGATAATATAAAGTACAATGTTAGTCTAGTAGGAAGTTCTTATGTTAATGGAGTAGACAAAAGATGAAAGAGTAAAGCTACTTCATTCACTTCATTGACTTGGGGATATTAACTTTTAAGATATCTTTTTGACTTATTATCTTCCTCTGTGATATTCGAATGAATTACATAAATAGTAACTTGGCTTTACATTTTGATATAATCTCAGTAAAATCAAACATAATCAAATTGTAGACTTATATTGAATTATAAGTGGTTGTTATTTGTTACTTCATGAAGAAAGAAGTAAAACATTGTAGTCTTTGTTGTCTAGTGAAACAAAAATATCTATACAGGTTTTCATGTAGGTATAACAGTTACAACTCAATGTCCTACATCTATGTTTTTTTCTGCATACCTAAGATACTGGATAGTAAGTATACTAACATTCAAAATGATAGTTCTTTGAGACTCTAAGACAATAAGAAATTATTGAGTTTTATGATTTACACTCACATGGCAAAGTATAATAATGACTAAAGAAAAGCTTCATATTCCCACCCTACCAAATAACTTAGGTGAGGAAGTCAAGGTTTAAGGTACTACATTTTCGAATCAGAAGGGTTTTGTTTATTGTTAACCACCTTCAGTGCTGATACAACCTTCCTCTTTATAGTTTCTGTATTTTAAAATTACTAAACTTGGTTTTAACATTCTCATCATAGAGCAATAAATTGGTGAGCTATGGATATGTTAATTTACATGATGCAAACTTTATATAATGTGTATGCATATTGAAATATCTATTGCCCTCTACAAACATACACAATTATAGTTTGTAAACAAAAATTTAATAAGACAGTAAAAAATTAAGCCTATGTAATAATTAACTTTATAAACAACCAGTGCTGACACTGTACTCCAAATTCTGATGTAATATGAAAGCAAATTGCGTACCTTCTAAAATAAGGTTATATGCTACAACTATTCTCTGTGGCAATCAGAATAGTTTTAAGACATTGATATTCTGAGGTAAAGACTTTTCATGAGCCTGCTGATAATCAGGTATGAAACGGAATAATTACAAGAATGGCTAGTAGTCTCTAAGGGGAAGTATAAGGATTATAAGCAACAACACTGAGCTGTCGGTTGAAGACACAATACATTTTGCAACTTATGAAGTTCTGAAATCTGAAGACAACAGATTTATTTTGTGTAGCTACAGAGGCTTTCACTATGACCAATAGTCTTTAAAAGATAGAAACATTTATGTGCTCCACGAGCTGACTGCTGGCTCTCGATGGGGAATTGCATTAGATGACCTTGCAGTTCCCTTCAAGTTACAGCATTCAAGCTTCTGAGATGAATCCAGCTGCTTGTTAATCCTCTCCTCACCTTCAGCCTTAGGATACGAAATTCATTTGGCTGGAAAAGAATAAAATCACAACAAAGTCACTTTGTGTTGCAGTTTTTCCACACCAAATATAGGTATTTCTTCAGTTTTGGGGTAACTGTATTGCTTTGTTTTGCCAGCATGATTTTTTCTCTATTATCTGTCTGCTGCTCTTTCCCTTTATCCTGATTTTTAAATTATTTTTCAGCAATACCATTATTCAAATGCAGTGACAGCTAAATTACAGTACAGTTACACAATACTAAGACCATCTTTAGCATCATATGCTTGGTACTGAGACATAAATCTTTGAACAATATGTTTTAAGTACTTGACTGCCATTTATTCTTGTCTAGAAATTAAACTTAAGTCCTGGAAAGAAAAACTGGTATTATTTAGCTAAAATTTTAAGATATTTGAAAAACTATATAATTATAATTCTAAGTCATAAAAAAGAAATGGTTCAAGAAAAAAAACTATTATTTTGTACCACTTAAAGCAATGACTGTACAAATGATAACAGCAATCTTCTTGAAGTAGATAAAATGGCTACGCAAAGCATTTTTAAAGAACATTTATTTATTTATTTATTTATTACAGATACAATGTTCTGCCTGCAGACCAGAAAAGGGCATCAGACCTCATTACAGATGGCTGTGAGCCACCACCTGGTTGCTTGGAATTGAACTCAGGACATTTGGAAGAGCAGGCAGTGCTCCAAATCACTGAGCCATTTCTATAGCCCTGCAAAACATTTTTACAGGATCTGTTTTTTAATTGAAAATAGATTCTTTTCTCATGCAATACTTTCCAACCACAGTTTCTGCTCCATGCATTCCTCCTAGCCCCCCCCCCACTCTTCTCCCCCAGATCCAACATCTCCATTCCTCTTCAGAAAAAAAAAAAAAACAGGCCTCCAAGAGGTAACAGCCACACATAACAAAACAAGATACAATAAGACAAAGCAAAAACCCTCATATTGAGACTGAACAAGGCATTCCAATAGGAGGGAAAGTGTCCCAAGAGCAAGCAAGAGTTGGAGACACAACAGCACCAACTATAAGGAGTTCCACAGAAACACCAAGCTAGCTGATACAAACCCTGGCAGGTCTTGTCCTTTCCATTTCAGTCTCTGTGAGGCTGCATGAACCTTGCTTAGTTGATTTGGTGGTCCATGTTCTTCTGGTGTCTTCCATGCTTCATGATTATACAATCTTTCCTCCCCCTCTTCCATGGGCCTCCCTGACTTCTGAGAGGAGTGATGCGATGGAGACCTTCAATTCAAACCCTCTCTCTCTGCATAATGTCTGGCTGTGGGTCTCTACACTGGCTCCTTACTGCTCCAAGAGGAAGCCTCTCTGATGACAACTGGTCAAGATACTTTAAAGTATTAATCAGTATAGCAGAATATCATTAGAAATAATTTTACTGATTTTTTTAGGCCAGTTGTGTCTGATTCTACCCGAGGTCTCTGGGCTATCAAGTACCCATTTCTCAGCAATCCATACAGTACATGGTCTCCCTCTCATGTCATGGACCTCAAATTAAACCAGACATCGGTTGACCACTCCCACAAGTTCTGAATCACCATTGTCCCAGCACATTTTATAGGCAGGACAGACTGTATGTGAAGGGTTTTGTAGCTGGTTTAGTGTCCAAGAGTATCTTTCTATAGTCTGTAGAGTACCTTCCCTTGTCAAAGAGACTAGAATATAAGGATGAAGGCACCATGCAGACAACAACAGATAAACCTGTGTTTAATGAGCTGTGTTGTTGTTGTCCTCCATGATAGGGCCTCAGTGTAAGTTTTCTGACAGTGACTCTCAGTCCTAGCATCAGCCTGGGATGTTTAGAAATAAAAAAAAAATGACTTCATGAAATCTGTAGGCAAATGGGTGCAACTTCAGAAAAATCATCTTGAGTGAGGTAATCCAGACCCAGAAAGACAAATATAATAAGTATTTGAACAATATGGTATATTGTTAAATGGCATATATTCATGTATAAATGAATATTAGCTGTTGAGTAATTGATAATCAAGCTACAATCCAGAGACACAGAGAAGTTAGGCAAGAAGGAAAGCTCTAAGGGAGATGCATGGATCTCCCTGGGAAAGGGAAACAGACTAGATTTTGCAGATGGACTAGGGGTGGGTGGGAACAGGAATGAGAGGGATCAGGTAGTGGGGAAGAGATGGAGGGAGAGTGTGTGGGGAGAGACAGCTGGAGTTGGGAGGTATTTGCAGGGAGCAGTTTGAAAACCTAATGCAGTAAAAACTTCATAGAATCTATGAGGATGACCCTAATATGGACTCCTAGTAATAGAGGACACTGAGTCTGAACTGGACATTTTTTGTAGCCAGGCAAGTCTTCCAGTGGTTGTACTGGGTTGCATTTGGTTGAGTTGCTGACTGAGGGGTTCTGGTGGAGATCCCTAAAAAACCCAGCCAACACATTTTTTGAAAGTAGTCCATTAGTTAATCTCATAGTCTCCGTTAACTCTGTCCTGCTGAGCAACTAAATGCTTCAAACTACCACTGTTTCATCTTAATTAGTAGAAGAAATATGTAGCTTACCATATTAAAAATAGGCCATCCTTACTATTCACATGAAAAAGATGTTCAATGTCACTAGGAATCAGTTAAATGCAAATTAAAACTATGGTGCGATACCACTATACACCCACAAGAATGGCTAAAATTAAATTGACTGACAAGACAAGGTCTTGTATGTGAAGCAACTGATACTCTTGTGCTTTATTGTCAAAAGTATAAAATGTTATAACAATTTAGGAACATTGTGGGCAGTTCCTTCTGATTAGGCATCCACCTGCCATGAGACCTATCATTTTGACTTCTAATCTCACTTCTCAGGAGAAATAGAAACATATGCTCACAAATAGTCTTAAACAAGAATGTTTAAAATAACCTTAATTATAGTACACCAATATTTAAACAAATTGAATGCATTTTAATAGGAGAATGGACAAATTATAGTATGCCTAAACATTGAAATATTATTCAGCTAAAACATTTGTTACTGACACAGGTATTCATGTGACAGCATAGATCACTGTTACATATAAATATGTGAAAGAATCCAGACACAAAGAAGTATACACTAAATATCGTGCTTCATTTCAAGGACAGACAAGCTAGCAAGCTACAAGGTAGCACAGGTCTGTACTCTTAGCACTTCAGAGACTGAGCAAGAAAATAATGTGTAGGCTATACAATATGATCTTGGCTCATTTGGTCTGACAAAGAGAGAGAGAGGACAAATGAATAAAATAATCAAACTAACGATTTTGGAATGATTGCTTGGGTTAGGAGTTGTGATGAAGGGTGAAGGGTTGACTGAATCAACTTCCTTCTGGGATGATGTAAATATCCATGTATATTGACTTGGGTTTTGGATACAAGATATGATCATTTGTCAAAACTCGTTATATTGTACTTTTGATTTATCTATTTTATCTCTAAATAAAATTTAGATTAAGGGCCTATGAAGATGGCTTTTTCAGTAAAGTTTGAGCCCCTGAACCCATGGAAAAAAAGCAAGATATGGTCTTGTGCACCCATAATCCCAGCACTGGGAGTTTTATGGAAGATAGGATTCCTGGAGCTTGATGGCAAGTTTAACTAGCCCGACCCAGTGAACTCCAGGTCCAGTAAGAACACACCATCTCAAAAAACAGGGTTGAGAGTGACTGAGAAAGACATTTTACTTTGACCTCTGTAATCCACACAAATTTACATGTATGTATATATATCCCCACATGCAAAATTTGTACACACGCACATGAACGAACACATATACGCATGCACATGAACACATATACACACAATTACCTCAAAATAAAAATAGACTAATCATAAACATTTTACGTTTAACTAAAGCAACAACCTTAGAGTCTTAGAAAGGAGATAAAATTCTTAAGATAGAGTCTCAGGTGATGGTCTAATCAGGATACAATTCCTATGTATCTTCAATGTACATAAACTCTGATGTTGTGCCTGAATTACTATTCATAGACATTAGAAACTTAGAGGAGAACATATTCTTTAGATACCAAGAGATCTTTGCATTGACTGAAAACTTGGCTGTTAAAATATGTACTTAATCTTAAAAAGATTCTAGTGCAGAAAGTCTCAGAAAAGAGTAGAGAGATCAGAACCTTACATATGACTTTTTTATGAAAGTCATTGTTCCCCACGGAAAGAATATGGCATTAGGTCCAGACAGGTTCTGGATTACAATCCCATGTGTTTTCATGAACTCATGCTTTGGACTGTGAAATTGAGTTCTTAGTATCGCCAAGAAATAAGTGAACTAAGGATTAATCAATATAAGTCATCTAATTCTGTGGGTAGCACGTGGCTTTTACATATCTAAATGGGACCTAATATTGTCATTGCTCTCATTTTTATTGCCACCAGAATATTCCATGTTTTAAAATATTTTTCCTTGCTTATGCATCAGCTTTTTCACATCATCAAGCCTATTCTTTAAATCTTTCAGTATATCTACTCCATTGTCATACTTCAGGCTCTGATTTTGGAACAAATGGGGCCTAATCTCTTCTGTTAGGACTGACTGATACCTGACCCCAAGGGATATTTTCTCTTGTCTAGGATTAAAGACATATACTGGAGCAAAAGGCAAAACTTAGATTTTTTTTTTAAACTGGAATAACTGATTCAACTTCTGATTTTGTGATTCTTGGGAGAGGAGTTGAATTAACTGAGGTTCAACGTTCTCATTTTGAAGTAATGATAGTAATAAAATAGTATGTTCCCCACAAAACTGAGCTATAGAACTCTGCTGAAAAAGCACACAGCGTGATATGGGGGCAGAGAAGATACACAGAAAGTAGTGTTTGGTATTATTAGCCTCAGAAAATCACAATGTATTCTGTGTGTAAATAGATGGATCTGCTTATATGTGTCTTTTTTCCTCTTTCTTTGTTTCAATATGTACATTGCCTTTCCTTTTCATCTTTATTCTTTGTTGCCTGTTTCCAGTTTGAACTAGTCACATAATGTGTACGCAATGTGTGCTAAATCTGAGCCTTCCATATGTCTAGGCTTGAACACCATAGCTGATCTTTTCCTTTCAATTTAAATTAAAAACCTGAACTATAAAATATGTCTTTTACTCTTAGCCAGTCTTCACCTTTTGACTTTGGCCTCTGATGCTATGGATGTTGCCATTTATCTGGGTGCCGTGAACCTAACATGTACCATCTGTGACTTGACATAGTGCCCTGTATTCTCTTGGCCTACCTATTGCCAAGATTCAACACCAACATTGAGTAGCTATTTACATTCCCCTGTATCTTAGATTCCCAATTGTTTTATTCTATTAGAAAGAAAATTCAATGTTATTGTACATTGGTTGCTGTTCTTAGTGGCAAGTAGATAGTTAGTCAGCATCCATTTTCTGTCACCGAGAAAAAACACTGGCAGTGCTGTTCCACTGCCCAATATAGTATATAATTGCCTCCTGTTGTTATGGAAATTTACTTAACATTAAACTATAAAATATAAATTCAGTCAATTAATTTCCCAAGACATAATTTAAGGGCTCAGTAGTCACACAAGGCTAGTTGTCATTACATAGGACAGTCTAAGTATGGGATTCAGGATAAGGCATAGAGAAAGAATAACACCTGAAATCTGCTATGAAGAGAGGGTAGAATGCCATAAATATTTTATGTCTGGCCTAGCTATAAAATGGGGAAATATAAAATAATGTTTAAGAGTATAAAATTGAAAACCAGGTGGTCTGGGTTAAAAGTATGCCTCTGACATTTGATAGCAATGTGAATTTGCGCAAATTGCTTTGTTTTTCTCTGGATGGTTTTCTATGAGTAAGTTTTGATCATAAAATCTCTCCATAGTAAATGCTAGATTTTTAAAACATGTTATTGTTTGTTATTGTCATGATATACAGAAATAGTAATCTAGAACCTGGGTTTTTACAACAGTCATCCATCACTAATTTTTTTTTAAATTATGAGTTAAAAAGTAATTATTTAAAAACATTAGTGTCTGGTTAGGATATGGAGGTCTGCGGTATGTTAGAAATAAGAACTCAAAATCATATTACATGTCTTACACTTGAGACTGTGTCTGGCTTTCCTGGAGGAGGAGAAAATTGCTCATTTTATTTCCATGCTGAGTTTCAAATCCTAGGGAGCCATCCAAAGTACTTGTGGAATAAAACAGCAAGAGAGTCAGGAATGGTCAGAGGGGAGTATTAGTCTGGGAAATTAGATTGAAAAATAATCTCTGGGAAGATAACAGTTACAGCAGGTGGGGAATACCCACTGAAGGATAGATCAAGAAAACAGGCTAAGCTTTCGTAAAAGGGGCAATCTTTGAAGGGGTCATGTTTGGCAATGGGAAGCATACAAAGGATGCATGTACACACTCATACACACAGGGAGAGGCACACTTGCACATACACACCAAAAACAGCTATAAAAATTAACAAAATCCTCGTATCCTTACCATATTGATAGGTATAGAACTACCTACAAGCACAGGATCCATCCCCATGTTCAGAAATATTGTGAAAGTCCTTAAGTCCTAAATTTTCCTTCGAAGAAGAGAGTTTATGGCTCAAATACTCTGTAAAAGTATTTAGATGCCTCAGTCCTTATCCATTCTGGCTTTTGCTGAGGATTCTGAAAGACATTCTAGATAGAAATTCTCTTTTGGTACCTTCTCTCACCCTCACCTCAAGTCCATCTATCCATATTCGCTACAAAAATAAATACAGAAATTGAAATAATTTCCTTAGAGCTGTATGAGGCAATAGATTAGTCAAATAAAAATTCAAATGAACTTTCCTTAGGAGGAAAATCAAGTAATACATCTGGTTATCCTGTTGAGGACAATTAATAATATAAAATCTCTTCATCTGGGAGGGTCCAGCAGAAACATCTGGAGGAACCATCTGGAGGGGAGGAGCGAGCATCTACAAAGCTTGTGCTTTTGTCTACGGGGCCCTTGGCCAGCAAGAGGCACTGATCCACTACCAGTTGAGCCATCCATT
>JAQHUG010000060.1:5870032-5890351 GCA_028555095.1 Dicrostonyx torquatus | reverse complement strand
AGAAAACAATCCAAAGAATCAATGAAACAAAGGGCTGGTTTCTTGAGAAAATCAACAAGATCGACAAACCCTTATCCAAACTAATCAAAAGGCAGAGAGAGAGCACTCAAATCAACAAGATCAGAAATGAAAAGGGAGACATAACAACCGACACTGGGGAAATTCAGAGAATCATTAGGTCTTACTACAAAGGCCTGTATGCCACAAAGTTGGAAAATGTAAAAGAAATGGAGAGTTTTTTAGATAAATACCATATACCAAAATTAAATCAAGAAGAAGTAATCAATCTGAATAGACCCATAAGTCGTGAGGAAATAGAAACTGTCATCAATAACCTCCCAACTAAAAAAAGCCCAGGACCAGATGGTTTTAATGAAGAATTCTACCAAAACTTTCAATAAGAGCTAATACCCATACTACTTAATGTGTTTCACATAATATAAACAAAGGGTCTTTGCCAAACACATTTTATGAAGCTACAGTTACCCTGATACCTAAACCAATAAAGATACAACCAGGAGAGAATTACAGGCCAATTTCACTTATGAACATCGATGCAAAAATCCTCAATAAAATACTTGCAAATCGAATCCAAGAACACATCAAAAAAATCATCCATTTTGACCAAGTAGGCTTCACCCCAGATATGCAGGGCTGGTTCAACATATGTAAATCTATCAATTTAATCCATCATATAAATAAATTGAAGGAAAAAACCATATGATCATTTCATTAGATGCTGAAAAGGCATTTGACAAAATTCAACACCCCGTTATGATAAAGGTCTTAGATTGAATAGGGATACAAGGATCATATCTTAACATAATAAGAGCAATATACAGCAAGCCAACAGCTAACATCAAATTAAATGGAGAGAAACTCAAAGCAATTCCACTTAAATCAGGAAAGAGTCATGGCTGTCCACTCTCTCCATATCTCTTTGATATAGTGCTTGAATTTCTAGCAATAGCTATAAGACAACATAAGGAAATCAAGGGGATTCGAATTGGAAAGGAAGAAGTCAAACTTTCATTATTTGCAGACAATATGATAGTGTATATAATTGACCCCAAAAACTCTACCAAGGAACTTCTACAGCTGATAAATGCCTTCAGTGAAGTGGCAGGATACAAGATCAACTCAAAAANTACTTTCTTCTCATGACTTGGCCAATTTATTCATTATATAAGAATTAAGCTAGTTAAGAATAAGATATTCTATTTTTACTGTATATAGTTTTGTAGTAGGTTTAGAACTTTCTTACTTAAACAAAAGGGGGAGGTGCTGCGGGAGACTAAGCCCTCTTGCTTTCAGCCAATGGCTTCTAAGATACCTGCCCAATGTGAGGTGTGGTTTTCATTTTAAAAAAGCCACAGCCACTCTCCGAGCTTGCTTGCTTCCAGCTTCCGTGCTGACTGCTAGACTCGGTTTCCTGTTTGCGACCATAGTTAGAGAATGAGGAGAAACAATGTGAACATTTATTGGATTCAAGAAAACCATGGAACTGCAGATATCACCATATGAATTATACACTTTTGGTGGGAAGTGGGAATTTCTATGTAGGATGTGTTTTTCTTATTAATAGGGATAAATAGGCTTGAGGTGAGGGAGCAAACAAAAGATAATATTTCTGTGAAGGCTCTTTTCCATACTACTTACTCAGCAAAAGCTGAGGTATCAAAGATTGAGTTTCCCAAATAATTTTACAATATACCTATTCATAATTGGCACAAATAATTTTATAGCTATATGAACATCAATATTTTGCATTTGGAGGTAACTGATGTACTTGGTGAGATGACTTCAACAACAAGAGTATTTCAGTTCTGAAGTTATGCTGTCAGGTAGATAGTGAGTTTGAGGCTAGCTTGGGCTACATACTGTGAGACATTGCCATAAAAAGAAGCCAAAATACATAACAAAAGATAGATGTAGAAACAGTAAGTATATGCTACGCCCAGAAATTCACACCTATGAAGAGATGAAAAGGGGAGAAATACATTGTGGAATGCGAAGTATTGACAGTGTGCTGTCCACTCTGTTGTTTTGGACTTAAAAATGTATAGAAAGATGGACTAGACAGCTACCTCAGAGGTCAAGAGCACTTGTCATTCTCACAGAGAACCCAGGTTCAGTTCCCATTATTCACATATTGGATTACAACTTGAGGTCTAGGAGATCTGATGCTGTGTTCTAACCTCATTGAGCAGAAGATGCACTTGGTACACTTGTATGTATACAGGCCAAACACTCATAAACAAAATATAAAAATAAATCCATCTTTAGCTATATGCAGAGATTACTTGGATGTATTTATGTACATGGTACACTTATATATATGCAGGCAAAACACTCATACACAAAATATAAAAATAAATGCATCTTTACCAAAATGCAGAGATGTCTTGGATGTATTTATTGACAGAGGGAGTGAGTCTGTGGAAGAAGGCAAAAAACAGGTCATAACACCCTTCTCATTACAGAAAGAACACAGGAAAGAAATTTTGACTGAGGTCACATAGGCTATAGCTCTGTTAGAGTGAGCTGTGCCTGAAAATCTCATCTGGTGCATGAGTGATCATTAATTGCCTCCTGTATGAGCATTAATGAGAAGGCGGTGGTGACCATTAATTAGGAGATGTTTGCAAGAAGAGAAAAAAGTGTTCACTCTTGGGAAATTCAATGGATGACATTAAAGGACACTGACTCCTAGCAGAATTAAAGACTGAATTTTAATGACATAAAAACTTACATAAAAAGACATTGCAATATGGCATCCAGGTAGGTAGAAGTGATTGGAAAATTCATATCTTGAAGGGTCCTCTAAATATTTGTCTAAACAAGTAAAGGAAAGGGAAAATTTGAAATAGTTATTTGAAAACTTTAATGTCCCCAACTGTATTATGGGGTAAGTAAAGTATATAAAAACAATCTCTTTATCTTGAGGTGTATGGGTCTTTAAGCCCACCAATGAGGTTTCTGAGGTCAAGGGATTGTCACACTGTTTACCTATCATTATTTAGCTGCTCTAATTCTCTCGATTTACTTCACTAATTAGATTATAAGAAACCTACTATAAGATAGAGTGGTTCAAGTGTGTAATCATAAAACTTATTCAGATGAAACAGAGGAATTGTCACAAGTTCCAGTCTAACCTGAGCTGCATATACAGTGAGTTCTGATTATATACACTGTGAGACTACTCCCCGCTTCCAACCTACCCTTTCACAAAGAAATATAACATTTAAAGCTAAAAGGGAAACAAAATATTGATATCCTTGTGGTGTCACTTCAGGATATAAGTGCAATCACTTCACTTTGGGGGATGACGAATGACCTGATATCCCGTATGCTTGTGAGCTTCTAATCTGGTTTTCTTTATTTGAGCATCAAAGTGGAATCCATCATCTTCCTTGAAGTTTGAGAATAAGTTATATTGACACCTGACTATCCCATCTTCTCTATCTAGAAAGCCCTGATATTAAAATTCAGAGATTGAGGAAGTATAACCAGAGATCATAGAGTACCCAATTATAACCATGTGGGTGTGTCTCTATGATTTGATGATTTGTGTAGCCTTTGGATCAGTTTCTTCTGCATCTAGAGAGCCATAACTCTCTTTTTGTGGTTGACTTGTGTAGGAAGTCCTTCTGTTTGTGTGTTGCTTTTATTGGTTAATTAATAAAGAAACTGCCTTGGCCTAATTGATAGGGCAGAACTTAAATAGGCAGAGAGGACAGAACTGAATGCTGGGAAGAAGAAAGCAGAGAGAGGAATGCCTTGGAGCCGCCAGAGACAGACATGCTGAATCTTTCCTGGTAAGCCACTGCCATGTGGTGATATATAGATTAATAGAAATGGGTAAAATCAAGATATGAGAGTAAGCCAATGAGAGTCTAGAACTAATGTGCCAACCAGCGATTTAAATAATACAATTTCTGTTTGGTTATTTTGGGGCTAAGCTAGCCAGGTGGCCAGGAGGAACAAGCAGGCCCTTAACCTGCAAAGTTGAACATTCTAATATGTAAGTATTTATTAAGAAATACCTATGTTGCTGGTACTATGCTAGGTACAAAGATTGTAGCAGGGTACTAGAAGCTACAGATGATTCATGCAATTTCACCACTTAGCACAACATCTGGTGTTGCCAGACCCTGTGTTAGAGAAAAGACAATTTCCTCTGCCTAAGACTTGTCTATCCAAACATAGACTCAACCTACTCACTCATCATCTTGTCTGGTCTTGGTGCTTAATCTACAGCGGCACAGGGTGCAGTAGGAATCTTTGAAAGTTAAGAGGATCCATTCCTAACAGAGCCTGATATCATCAGAGTGGGCTTTTCACTGAAAGTTGTGTCTTAGCTAAGGGCCAAAGCATTAAGAGAATATAATATGGCAAAGACAAGGGAAGATGAATTTTAAGCTAGGGTGATAGCAAATTATATTAATTGTCCTAATTACAAAATATCATTTTATATATTGATTTTGGTAACAATGCCCTGCCTTAGGAGGCTACAACACATAGGAAACAAACTGTTGATATAAATAAATATTGCCATTCCTCTTTAATTTTACAATGAATGGTTGTGCTTTTATAACTTTTTATATTACTGACTAGGGCACAACCAATTGTTCCAAACAATGAGCTTTCAGTGAAGCCATATTTCCTTTTTCGGATAATTTTGATTTAAATTGTTAAAATTCTGAGATTTCAACCTTCTTAGGTCTTCTTAAAAGAATTCCTACTTCCTGAGAAATTCAAAGATACTCTGAACTTTTCCCTGTTCTGTTTCCAGATCACATCCATCATAGCTATAATCATTTCTATAATGGAGTAAAGACCTGGAGAGATGATGCTGTGCTTCATAGATGACAAATGCCTCAAACTTTTGAGTCTGTCATTTGTAGGGATCAATACAAATATATAAGCAAACTTTTCAAAGCATTAAGAATTACAAGGTTCTGAACACAGGACATTAAAATCTTTGCAAAATTTAAGTGTGTGGCCCTTTGCCAATCCTCCTTCAGAATTCTTTACTCGAAGTTTGGGGGTCATAGTAAGGAAAGACAACATAGAAGGTAGTTTACCACTGCCACCAGTATTATATGAGGCTGTTTACATAGCCTGTGGGACCAAATCCATCACTAGGACTTTTTATAAAATATATGTCTTGTGTTAGCTTTTGGCTCACTTCTGTGTGCCCAGAAGCTAGGTTACTGCCAATGTCTGCTACAACCAGCAAATAGTGTGAACACATCTGTTCAGTGAGTTCCGGATCAATGTGCAGTTACTACTAGGAGAACAGAAAAACTGTCCCTTTATGCCCAAATGAATACCAGATCTCACATTCTTAATTCCTTAGTGGAGTCTCATCACACTTAAGGATGACTGCTAATAAGAATGCCAATTCTTCTGAGGTGACAATGGCCAAGTCCTCTGAATTTTATAGCCTTGTCAACTTGCACCCTTATTCTTTTTCACTAATGATAATCACATGAGAAGGTGATTTATTCAGCATCAATGTGTTTCCTAAAGTTCCTGTCATTTGCTTTCAAAGTATTACCAATGCATCCTAACTTATTCATAGCCACAATGGCTTTCTTTCCCTCTTTAAAACCTTTTTAAGAACCAGAGTTCTATAGGAGGGAAATGTCATGCTTGTATCATAAAGTGCCTTAGGACTTGGCTAAAACTATTCTATAAAAAATTACAAAATGCTTTGCAAACTTCAAGGGAGGAAGGACTAATTCACACAGTGCTGTCTCAGTTCATAGAAAGCTACCTCTGGCACCTTAAGCATAAGGACTTGTAAATACAGCACTAACTGAATCATATCAAATAATTTGCATTACCCAGATGAGAATAGTTATTTCTGAGTCCAAGTATCTACATTCGGATTATGTTATAGTTTTCTCAAAGAAAAAGAGGCATCTTTTATTTGTGAAATAAAGACTATTAGGGTCACCTTCTCCAAGATAAAAGAACAGGCTGCCCCAAGGGTGGTTTCAGTTCTAACTACATGAGTGGAAGAAAATGTCTTGCAGTGTTTACATAACAGGTTTCACCTCATGTGTCTGTCAAGATTTCTAAAAAGTCTCAGAGAAAAATTTCTCTCATGATAAGATACTCCTTTTAAGAAGGAAATGAGATAAAAGGCATTTTTATTTCTTTTTTTACTGAAGAATTGTGGCATGTATAAGCCTGCATGTTTATTATTTTAAATAATCATTTGAATTGTACAAGAAAACCACAAATGCATTTTAGCTGTAACAATCTTTAATAAAGTACAGAGTAAAAATAGGAAAGGCCCTGTAGAACCTGCTTTCTCATTTCTACTTTCTTTATCTTAGAGAAAAAAGTCCTGACAAAAGAACAATTTGCATCTTTGCTGATTCTCATTTTATACGTTTGCCTATATAGGAGAATACATATGTAAATGTTAATAGGATAATATGTAGATTATGAACACTTGGTCAGAAGTTATGTTTCTAAATTAAGCTTTTGAAAATGTATGTGTATGTTCACATGTGTGTTCCGGTGTCTCTGAGAACAAAAAAGGATCTCAAACCCTCAGGACATGGAGTTACCGGCAATTGTGAGCTACCAGACATAGGAGCTAGGAACTGAACACTTGTTCATTGCCCTAGTAGTTAAGGAATTCTAAGTCAAAATAGTTTTTAGGTTTTGTCTTATTCCAGTCAGAATGGCAAATATCAAAAAAATAACTGACAACAAATGTTTGATGGGATGTGGGGCAAAGAGAAACCTTATTTACTGTTGACGGATTGCAAGTTGCTGCAGTCACTTTGAAAAATCAATGTAGAGAATCCTCTAAAATCTAAAAGCTGTGCAACTAGATGTCAGACTTCCTTGCTACATCCCCTCCCTCCACATTATATGTGCCTTGAGTTTGCATAGATCTTGTGGAATAAGTCACAGCTCCTGTGAGTTCATATGTGCAACTTCCCTGTTGTATCTGCAAAACACTCCTTTTTTGTAGTCATCCATCATCTCTGCCTCTTTTACTCTTTCCGTCTGCCATTCCTGAACCTTGTGATGTGAGTGTAGGCATAGATGTCCCACTTAGGATTGAGCAGTCCACAGTATCTCTTTCTCTGTACCTTGACCAGCCGAGGGTCTCTGTGTTAATGTCTATCTACTCCAATGAGAAACTTCTTTGATGAGGGGTGAGAAATATAGTTATCTATGGTTATAACAATAAACTATCAGGAATTGGTTTAATTCTATACCCATTTTTATACATATTATGCATTGAAATGTTTTCAGTAATTATTACATAGATGGTAGGGAGTAGACATTTGAAAGTCAAGAAAGATATAAGATGGAGCTGGGCATCTTTAATCCCAGCACTTGGGAGGCAGAGGTAGGCAGGTCTCTGTGAGTTTGAGACCAGCCTGGTCTACAAGAGCTAGTGCCAGGACAGGCTCCAAAGCTACAGAGAAATCCTGTCTTGAAAAACCAAAAAAAAAAGTTATAAGATGGCTAGTTAAATTATCCCAAACAATTCTTATAATATATTTATGTGAAAAATGTTCATATGAACTTCATATTTTTATGGGTGTTCTGTTTTCCCCCTTATAACCTCAGAAAAAATCATTAGTATATAATATTCATAGATTTTTCTTCTTTGTTTAAATATAGTTCCTTTATCTCTTTCTCTTCTGAATTTTCATATACTTCTATTTTTCTGTGTCTTACGAATCTCCCTGAGGGCAGAATCCATGTCTGATTCATTGTCTAATAACCTCACACAGTCTCTGCATTTAACAGTTACTTCCATTGAGTTAAAAACAAGATTTATGTAAATGAGAGACAGTGATGACTTGAACAGTCACTGTTTTGCTATTTTCAGATTCTCATCTGTATTTTGGGCTCAAAGTAATCTACAGTGAGTCTAGTGAGGGTTGATTCTAATTAGGGCATTTGGCAATGTGTGTAACTGGGATATTAGGAGGAACTGATCCCCATTGATTAAACATCCAGCAGAAGGATGACACATACTAGCTTAAGAGCTCTATTAGTGAGGCTTACAGGCTTATAGACTCTTCTTTTTCTGCTGCCACACCATTTATTCCTTAGATATTTCATTCTGTGCTTTTTTTCTTTACCCCAAAGGGAGATGAAATCAAGTCTTTTGAGTATTGAACAATCCAGCCTCTGGCTTCTTCACATTTATTTGTCAAAGCATTATTTTTTTTCTGGAAAGGTAAAGGAACACTTGCTGACATACTATGTGGACTTTTTGAGGTGCTAAATGGTCCATAAGTGCATTCTTTTTATTATTTCTAATATCAGTGGGTGAACTATTGGGGGCATGTTGCTGAATGAAAGTGATTTTGCTCCATGGAAAATAGTTAATGACAATCATCTTGATTTTAGACTTAGTGTCAGGAAAGATGGAAGCTAAAATGTGGAAATCTCTGCCTACCCTTGAAACCACAATATACATGCCTCAGCACCATGTGTAATAAACACACATTGAGACCAAGAGATAGATACAGGGAAAGAAGGAAAGTCATTTTGAGGTACATGACAGAAGGGTAAAATAGTGTGTGTTCATTTGCATGTAAATACACACACAAACACACATACCAGCACCAATATGAGACAGAGATCAAACCCCATCCTCTAAGGTTGTCTATGAATTTTGGGACTTGTTCTTTAAAATTGTAAGCCTTACTTTGAGATGAGCAGCTTGTAATTAACTTGAGACTGCCAGTAGCTAAATGTATCATCAGAACTGGGATGCCTGATGTTTGAGCTGATGTGTTGACACACACGTGCAGAAGGATTTCTATCTTGGCTTTATGGAAGCCACTGATCACCCGGGCTATTTTGGTCTTGATGTATGTATTTTTAGGTGTCTACATCGGTGTCACCTTGGTTTCTCTGGTTTCGTCTTACTATATTTTTATTTCTTTTGTCGTTTCTATAATCCAAAAAGGATGACATTCCTTATTTTAAATAGTCCTGACTAAATACTCTGGGGTTTAGTTTTGGCATATATGATAGATTTTCAGATCTAGGGATACAGATGGCTAGTAATTCTTTCTATAGCTTGTGTGAATCTGCTACAATATTTTGATTGCCCACTTTCAATATCATATGCTCAATTTGGGCTTTTATATTTCTTTGATATCAATAAATTTAAAATACTTTATTGTTACACAAAGAATTATCCCATATTCCATGTTTTAGAGGTTCCATCCATACTCTGTATATGGAAACACAAAAGGGAAATGATTGGGAAAGAAAATGTCTTAAAGAGATACTAAGTTTCCTTATGCACCATCGTAAGCAGTACAGTTGTATATATCTCTTCAGGGAGTTGGTAGATAAAGCTTGTAATAGAATAGAAGTTATAAACTTAATCCTCGGACATATGCAATTAGGATAAGTCCTTCCAAATATTAAAGAATATTCTTTTCAATTACATAACCAATGTAACATACCCTATACCATAAAAACATTTCTGAATCCCCAAGAATTTGCTTCATAAAGATTGTTTTCTATTCAAATGTATTTAAGTAAGAAATAAAGTAATATGAACAGATGTCATATATTTTGATGTTTAAAAGCATATTGCTATTTATATGTTCCAGATTATGCAAACTTGGGGTTCAGAGTGTGATCAAATATCCCACAACAAGTGGTTGTCCCTTACACTTTTTCCTGCCTTTGGGACCTTTTTCCTCCTACTGGGTTACCTCATCCAGCCTTAATATGAAGGGAGGAGCCTTGTCTTATTGAAGCTTTTTATGCCACCCCATATTTGGTAGATGTTCCTGGGAGGCCCTCCCTTTTTAGAAAGGAGATGGAGGAGGAGTGAATCTGGGGGAGAGGAGAGGTGTGTTTGGGGGACTGGGAGGAGAGGAGGGAGGAGAAACTGTGGTCAGGACGTAATATATAAAAAGAATAAATAAAAAGAACAGATCATCAACAGAAAAAAATAATACAAAGCAATACCAATACAAATTGTATAACATTTGTGTTACAACAAACATAAAACAGATTGATATAAAAACAACATAATTGTCAAGAGTGAACATGGTGGAAAAATGATAATCTCTATACCAAGAGCTACTGATAAAACTGGGTGAACAATGGATGTGTCAAATTATTCAGCAACCAATATTTAAAATGACTTACAAAAATTAAGCAATAATTGATAAAGACTTTAATATACGAGCCAAATCTGAAAAGCTACATATGGGGAAAGCTTTTAAACTTCAGTCTGAGTAATCATAGGAAATAAAAGCAGAACTTGACATATAGAGTCCCATAAAAATTAAAAGCTTCTAGACAGCACTTTAACAGAGTGAAGAGACAAACCATTCAATGGCAGAAAATGTATCTAAGCTAGCCATGTGATAAGAGGTTGGCATGTAAAACTGCATGTGGAAACTGTGTGTGCTGGCTCGTTGGTCAGAATAGTCCGAGGGAACTTCAACAGAGAAAATGTCTCCATAAGACTCCTTGTAGGCAGGCCTGTGAAAATTGCATTTTCTTTATTAATGATTGATGTAGAAAGGATCGGTCCATTTTGGGTGGTGCCTCTCCTGAGCAGGTCATCTACGGTTGTAGAAGAAAGGTTGAACAAGCAAGTAGTGCTCTTCCATTGTCTCTGCTTCAGTTCCTGTCTTCATGTTACAACTTGAGTTCTTGCCTCCATGTTATGGCTTAAGTTCCTGCCCTGACTTCTTTCAATGACGAACCTGAGAGTTGTAAGATGAAATCAATCCTTTCCTCTCCAAGTTGCTTTTAGTCAAGATGTCTATCAGAGCAATTGAAAAGCAACTTAAGACCCTGTATGTCATCAAATGGATGAATATTGTTAAGGGACAGGGGAAAGCTAGTATTGATGTATTGGGTCCAACCACTTCTACCAATAATTGGACTTTCAGAGCAGCACTTTTTATATACATAAGTGAACTTCTCCCACAAATAAATCTATGAAATTTCTGCTGCTGCTCCTTCTGCCACCTGCTCAGTTTTAAATATGTCTACCTGTGAACTACCTGCAAGAGTACAATCACCATTGATCTTCGCCCACAGATAGAATCCTGAGGCCACCATCACTGTGCATATTGGTGGACCTGTGCAGTGTCCACAGCCACCTCAGCTACCCAGCTGATCAGTATTTACAGCTGTGTCTAATGGCAAATTTCATGTGTTAGTGGCACTATAATTTCAAAGAGAAAAGCACAAGAGTCAGGAGCAAGGCCAGTGTCAGAGTAAATTGAGTTAGGTCAGGAAAGCTGATCATAGACACAGTCATAGAAAAGGCCTCTAACCCTCATCCACTAGCAGAGTATGCATACAGGATCATTAGAAGGCTTTGGTAGTGTGTACTGAGTTCTGAGACATTCCACAGCCCGTAAAATTGACTCATAGAAAGTCCTGCCAGTGCAAAGTTTGATTCTCTGGCTCACTATGTTCACTTTGTTACCTGCTTTACTAGATGGAGGGAGAGCAGAAGGTTCTCTGGCCAGAAAATTCTGGCAGAGGTGGTCTGTGCTCATAGAAAGCCTTGTTGCCTGGACAGGTACATTGTCTTAATTGGCTTGAATTACTGAGGCTAGTAGTCCCCTTCCACATGTACAGACTGATAGAAATAGAAACCTAAGGGCAAAAAGAAACCATCACAATCACAGTGAGGAAAAGCTGTGAGTTAGAAGTTTAATGCTATCTATTTTTTGTTATTCCTTTAAAAAAATCTTCTGGTTGTTTAGTTGTTTGTTTTTTTTTTTTTACAAATTTTATTACTATTTTCATCTTACATACTTTTATTGCTAAGCTATTGTGTTGTAACTGCTAGCTCACTGTGAAGGCCTGATGACTCTCTTACTTTTCTACAGCTGTAAAAATATATTCTGCACTTCTGCATCTACAATAGTCTCTATACCTTCTCATAGACTGCTATGGCCACCTAACATTTTTAAAAAGCATTAAAAATGAATACATGCATACATACATACATACATACATACATTGAACCACACACTGCAAAAAGGCAGCGTACTCAACAAATAGTCTTGGAAAAATTGGTTATTCATCTAAAGAAAAATGAAATTAAATCTGTATCTATCAACCTGAGTGTAATTCAAAATTGATCAAAGACCTTAAAAAAATTGAAGTGCTGAAACTGCTACATGAAAACATAGGGAAGATATCTTAAGATTTAAGCCTAGGCAGGAAGTTTCTGAATAGGACTCTGATAGATCAGGAAATATTCCCCAAATTGACAAATGGGATTACACGAAATTAAAAAGATTCTACATATCAGAGTAAACTATAAGCACAGTCAATAGCGTACACAATGGAAGAAAGTCTTTGCTAGGTATACTTCAGACCAATTTAATTATTTCAAATATATAAAGGGCTTCAACTACTCAAAAACCCTTATGCCTCCCTAAAGTAGCAAATGGAAAGAGAACAAAAGTTCTCAGAAGTTTAAATATAAAGATGATTGCTTGACGTGTTCAACATTCTTAACCAATGGAGAGACGCAAATTAAAATTATTCTGAGATTCTCTTTGACCCCTGCTGTAGGAAGTCTTACAGCTAGTGGTTTACCGCCCATTGGAGAGTGGCCTCTTATACCACATATGCCGATGTAGAGCATGCATCAGGCCTCTTTTCTGGCCTCTCTCTTCTGGTTGCCGGATTTGATTTGTTTTCTGATCTCCGTTCAAACAGAGGATTCTGATTTTGAGTCTACCCCTAAATAAATAACCAGCTATTTCTCAATTCTGAGCTAGTATGGGATTTTTTTTTTAAGCGTCAATCCACAGACCCCAGTTACAATAAAGCAAACAAAGGACAGCAAATAGTGATGCAGATGTGGGGAAAGAGAAACCCTTATTCAATGTTGGTAGGTATGCAAATTGGATAAGCTGCTAAGTAAACTAGTAGGGAGTGAAATTAACTGGCACCAGCGGAAATGGATCACAAAACACACAACAAAACCCACTTTAAGAGTTTACTAAGAGCAAGAAAGACACGTGCGCAGGCCTGAGGAAGTGGGTGCAGGGAAAGAGAGAGTGGAGCAGGCTTGTCCAGCTTTTAAAGGTTGCCTAGCACATGCATCTGCATGCATACAAGGGCTTAGTTAGCTGTGTCATGTGTAGGTGATGTGACCATGCTGCATGTAGGTCACATAGGGCTTGAGGACCCTGGGTGGCTGTATAAATTGTCTGAGTGCTTGTTGGCACATGCACAGCCCCAGAACCTGGAAGTGCTAGCTAAGTGCTGGGTGGTGGAAACCATAACAGGGAGGCTTCTCAAAATCTAAGATCAGAAGTACCATGTGATCCAGCTACAGCACTCTTGGGATGTACTCATAGGAATCTATATGCTGCCAATGTGATAGTTGCACAGTCATGTTATTGCCAATCTGTTCACAATAGCTAGATAGTGACAACATTATAGATGCATATCAACAGATGAATGGAAAATGAAAATGTGGGATATGTACACAATGGAATTATATTTTACTATGAAGAAAAATTAAAATATATAGTGTGTAGCAAAATGGATGGATCTGGAAATTGTTACATTCCATGGGGGTAACCCAGGATCAGAAAAACAAATACCATTTCCTTAATGAAAAGTATCCATTTTAGAAACTTTTAACTCATTATGGTTTTTTGCAATCATCCACATGTTGAATATGTCAGTAAGAAGTTTTCCTTTACGCTAAGCAGTATTTGAAAAAGTTCAAAAACACAATTTGTCCATGTATTCTACTAATACGCATCTAGATTTTGTATAGTTGAATTTTTAAAAATTGTTTATTAATGAAATGATTGTTTATACATCTTTGAAAGTGATTTCTCAATTTCAAAATGTCTTAAAAATACCAAAGGTGATTTTGTTGGGAATATTAATTTAAAAAATAAAAAGTACTTAAGGCTTAGGATATATATATATATATATATATATATATATGTGTGTGTGTGTGTGTGTGTGTGTGTGTGTGTGTGTGTGTGTGTGTGTGTGTGTGTGTGTTTTTAAAGACAGGGTTTCTCTGTGGCTTTGGAGCCTGCACTGGAACTAGCTCTTGTAGACCAGGCTGGTCTCGAACTCACAAAGATCCACCTGCCTCTGCCTCCCCAGTGCTGGGGTTAAAGGCGTGCGCCACCACTGCCCGGCAGGATATATATTTTTTAAACAAAGCATCACGTATAGACATTTAAAGAAAAACTACCTTAAAACTTTAGAAAAAAATACAATGTGATTCAAATTAAACCCTGTTTTCCTGCAAACTCTTAAATTAATAGATAATTGTAGTAAAATTATCTCATGGGGAAAAATAGAGTAAAATTTTAGTCTCACTATTTCTCAGGGAAATAATTCTATAGCCTTAATGATATATTTAAATTCTCTTAAAATAAAATAACTATTAAATAATATTGATATCATTTGCAAACTTGGGAGAGCTTTGTTAGCAATGTATAGACTACTGATGGGGATAGATAGATAATGCCATTGTTGTATATTAATATGACTATATAGCAGAAAACTCTCAACAGAGAAATCTAAAATGGCTGAAAGACACTTAAAGAAATGTTCAACATCCTTAGTTATCAAAGAAATTCAAATCAAAACAACTCTGAGATTCCATCTTACACCTGTAAGAATGGCCAAGAACAAAAACACTGATGACAATTTATGCTGGAGAGGTTGTGGGGAAAAGGAAAAACTTCTGCATTACTGATGGGAATGCAAGCTGGTACAACCTTTTTGGATGTCAGTGTGGTGATTTCTCAGAAAATTAGGAAACAACTTTCCTCAAGACCCAGCAATACCACTTTGGGGTATATAGCCAAAGGATGCTCAATCGTGCCACAAGGCCATGTGCTCAACTATGTTCATAGCAGCTTTGTTTGTCTAGTCAGAACCTGGAAACAACCTAAATGCACCTTGACCAGAGAATGGATGAGGAAAATGTGGTTTACACAATGGAGTACTACACAGAAAAAAATAATGACATCTTGAAATTTGCAGGAGAATGGATGGAGCTAGAGAACACTATTTTGAGTAAGGTAACCCAGACTCAGAAAGACAATTATCACATGTACTCATAGGTGGTTTTTAAACATAAAGCAAAGAAAGTCAGCCTACAAACTACAATCCCAGAGAACTTAGACAACAGTGAGGACACTAAGAGAGACTTACATAGATCTAATCTACATGGGAAGTAGAAAAACACAAGATCTTTTGAGAAATTGAGAGCATGGGGACCTTGGGGGATGGTTGAAGAGAGGAGGGGAGAGGCAGAGAGGGGAACAGAGAAAAATGTAGAGCTCAATAAAAATCAATAAAAAAAGAAAAGAAAGTTGGCTTTCATTAGTGAAATTAAGAATACATATGCATTATAACACAGAAATTTATATACCCTAGCAATATGTACTCATTAGCTTTTCATCTCTTTTTGATGCAAAACCCAAAATTCAAATTCTAGCACATATCTAAAAGGAAAACTGCAACAGGCTTTGCTCACCTTTCCAACACCTATCTGATCTGATAGATTTTAATTCTCTTCTCACTCATGTCTAATCTCAAAAGCCTCCTTGATGTTTGCTTACTATGCAGGAATGCACCTGGCCGAGGACTTGTGCAGTTGCTATCTCTGATACCCTGTTCATCCAGATGAGAATGATTTTCACATGTATCCTTTTTGGGCTTTTTAGTCATCTATCACCTCAGCAAGCTTTTCTTTGACACTTCTGTTTTAAAATTACATATACACTGTTACTGTGTTTTGAATCTGAAAAGTACCTCAAAGTTTCATTGCTCCAGGTTTGGTCACCCAACTAGCAGAGTTATTGAGAACTAGTGGAACTTCAAAAAGCTAATTCCTGGTAGAAGAAAGTTAAGTCATATGAACAGTACAGCTATACTTTTTCTCTTGTTTTACTATACAACCACATAGACCTAGATTAGTTCCTGGATTCAGTGAGTGTTAAGAGAGTGTATGCATGTTCATAACAGCATAGCTTTATAAATAAAGTACTCTAGAGGACATTTCTAGGTTCACAGAAATGTGGAAGAAAATCTAAAGAGTTTATATGAAGTGGATAAACATATATGTGCATAGCCTTCCCAGCAATTAACAACCTTATGATAGTGGTACATGTCTTAGCATTGCAATTTTTCCATTAAACCTTCATTATTTATCTAAGTCCATAGTTTACAATAGGACTAACTTCTGCTGTGATATATGCTATGCTTTTTTGAAAAATATACAATGACAAGCATCATGACTATAATATAATATGGATTAGTTTCATTGCCTTAATGTTCTATGCTCTGCCTATTCATCATTCTTTCTTCTAACAGTGTCATTTTTAATTACAAACACCTGGAAGCAACATAAACATTTATTCGCAGGAGAACAGTAAATAACACATGGTGAATTTATACAGTAACATATCCATAAAGCTGATATGTTGAAGCCTTAGTCTTTTATGCATTATTTAGAGGTCAGGATTCAGGGAAGTGGTTGAATTCTTACCAAATCAATGGATTAATCTATTATCAAGTGGAATTTGGATAGATGGTAAAAACTGGAAAGTGGGTTCTCACTAACAAAAGTATCTTACCCAAAAGCATGTCTTCAGAGAACACATCTTCTCCCCAAACTTTTCTTCTCTCCATCTTCCAGTGCTGCCAGTACACCAGAAAGTATACAAATTTGTTCCATAATATTGTATTCCCTTATTCCTTGCCTCCTTGTTGTGACAAAAATCTATGACAAAGCAAGCTAGGAAAGAAGGTTTCTTCTCATGTAGAAAGTAAGAAAAATACATTCCCACCATGATAGGGAAGGCATAGCAGTAAAAGCCAGAGGTAGATTCAAATTAGAGAGAACACCTGATGTGGGCATTAAGATATGAGACATCAATGCCTTCCCCAGTGACCAATTTCTTCCATTAAGGCTGTAGTTCCTAAAAGGTTTTACAACTTTTCCAGATAGCACCAGCAGCTGGGGAGCAGCCTATGTTGGACACTTTGAATTCAAACCACAGTAATTTTCTGTATCTCTATATATAGGTTCAGAAACAATGAAACCAAAGAAACATGAACTGAAATCTGTGAATCTAAGATGAATGCATCTTTCTTCCCTTAAATGATTTTTTTCAAGTATTGCATTTCAGTAAGAACAACACCAACAACACCCCTCCCCAATATACACAAGAAAGGCTTGATCTAGAGAAACACAAATATGTAGGACCAAAGGGAAAATTTTATAAGAAAATGCCTCAGTATAAGCTAAGGAAAACCTTATAAGAATTAAGGGCTTATTGCAGAAGGCCTTGTTGGGGTATATGGTTCTGCTGCAATTGGGGGTCATGTTGATGTCCATGGTATGTGTTATCACCAAGTCAAGGGTCAGGCAGATATCTGTGCTACTATATGGTTCCATGTTGCTATCTGTGGGCTGGGCTATCATTGAGACTATAGTGGTGTATGTGGATTTCTGTGGTCCATGTTGTCACCATGTGTAAATCCAAGATCCATGTTGCCACTGACTGTAAAGGGCAGTGAAGCTACTTTTGCAGTGGCATGGATGACTGCAGATTCAATTGAGAAATAGGGAAATTGATAGCTCTTTTGACAATGCCTACCCCAATTCTACCCATCCCCCCCACAAAAAAGTAATAGCCTAGACAGAAAGCCATTGAAGAGAGCTCTTTAAAAAATTGTGATAAGGATGCTGAAGTGCAGCTACTCACAATTGATAGCTTCTGGCAGGGGTTGCAGTTGGAGAAGGACTTAGTTTTTTTTGTTTTTGTTTTTTTTGTTTTTGTTTTTTTTTTTGGAGCAAGGAGCTGGCTACTGGGAGTTTGACCATGCACTAATAAGTATATTGAACTACCTCCTCCTCCTCCTTCTCCTCCTGCTCTTCTTATTCTTATTCTTTCTTTATTCTCAGTGGGTCACAATGACAGGGAGGTAGCATTGGGAGGACTGGGAAGTGTGACTGGGGTGCATGAAATTCCGTAAAAATTGAATAAAAACATTTTGTTGAAAAAGGAATTAGGGACTTTTAAAGGATGACTTCATGGAATAAGTTCCTTGTCAATGTATTTTTTTCCTCGTGTAGATGATTTATTACTTGTAAATTTATATGTATAGTTTATTTTTAATTTGTTTTTATTTTTACATCTCAATGTTTCATTTCCTCTTCTTCAAATATATAGCTCCCTGTAGCATGAATTCTAATTAGTCTTAATAATAAAGACCTAGGGTCAGTTATCAAGGGGTGAAAGCTGAGAGATCAGAGAAGCAGAGCAGTCAGCACTAGGGATTTCTTTTTACCTCTACCAAATCCCTAGATCAAAAGAACGATCCTATCTCTATGAATGCTCAGACTGCTTCTGTCTCTACAAAACTTCAGACTGCCTGTTCAGACTGAATCCTCAGATTGCTGCTGAGCTTCTGTCTCTTCCTGCATTAGATTCCTCTCTCCACCCAGCCATATCACTTCCTATCTCCACCTCCCTAGTGCTGGGATTAAAAGTGTGAACCATCACCACCTGGCTCCGTTTCTCTTTGAGACTGGATCAATCTAGTGTAGCCCAAGGTGACCTTGAACTCACAGAGATCCCTCTGCCATCTCCTGAGTGCTGGGATTAAAGGTGTGTGCCACTGCCTTGCCTCTATGGCTAACTAGTGACTTTGCACTCTGATCTTCAGGCAGGCTTTATATGTTAGATTACAAACAAAATATTACTACAGTTCCCAGTTTTCTTTAAAACTTTGGACATTCCTCCTTCCAAATACATGCAGTGTGATGTGACTAATAGTTAAGGAGTCTTTACCTGCCTGATAACCAAGGCAACGCATCCTTTCTCAATTTTTTGTTTTTTCCCCTTTATGTATGTCTCTGCCATAAAACTTTCTTGTCCTCAATAGTATAAAGACGTACATACTATTATTTTGAGAGGTCTTTCAAGCTTCAATGTAAATTTACTTGAGGTTTAAATGTGGTCATTAAGTTTGATGGCTGTGTTTGCATAATGTATTGACATCACTTGTCCATGTCAAAGAATAGAGCAACACTGCCATTCCAATGGCATCCATTAGCTAACTTTGAGAGTACAATTTCTTCCTGGATCACAAACTCTGAGCACGTTGATTCATACTCTTTTTGGTCCTTGTGTTGTCTGTTCTTCATATCTTGTCATATCATTTCAATAAATAATTCCCTTTTGCCTTAAGTTCAACACTCATGCTCAACATATGTAATATGCTTTCTTTGTGTTTGAAACACAGTCAGTAGTATAGTACAATACTATCTGCTTCTGATTTAGGATCGCTTAAAGGATAGAAATCCCAACTAAAAGATACAGCCTTGCATTTGGCGAAGGGTGAAATGAAGTGAAAGAGGATGACTTGATCATATTATCTTTTTTTGTATTTGAAACTTTCCTGTAGCACTGTTTGTGTCCCCAGGGGCAATACTAATCATTTGGGGTAGTCGTTGAGTTAATTCAGTCTGATTTTGCAGGTGCTGTTAGGAAAAACCATCTGGCTTGAATGAAATTGCCCCCTAGATGCCAGCTAGCCATGGTATTATCCATTTTTGAAGGCTTTCAGAATAACATATGAGATAATAGTAGGTTTTTCAAATTCTAGTTTAGATTTGATTTTTGCTGCATTTGACTCCAATGAGACTGCAGATGCTATTACGACTGTGCTTTTCCCTAATGAAATGCCATCTCTTTTTTTTCCTTTATTTTCTTGGCAAGTGAAATACCTCCTTTTCTCATTGTCTATCTATTTCTATGTTGTACATTAAATAGAGAAACCAAAAATATCATATGGAACGTGTTTAGTTCATCCTTGGTTAAAAAGGGAAGTTCAACTCCAAGCCTTCTATTTGTAGACTGAAGTGCAGGGTAGACATTAGACATTTGCATTAACCAGAAGATTGTTGTGCTAATTAAAATAACCTAGACAAAGAAAGAAAAATTATTACATGACCTCCCTTCCATATGGACTGTAGAGGAGTTAATTTCATAAGATTAGATAGAAAAAAATGGTGCTTATCAGGAACAAGGAGAGAGAAAGGAAGAATAGAAAAATGTTAGTTCAAAACTACAATGTGATAGTTTTATACAATGAAATAGTACTAGAGAATATACAATATTAAATCTACAATTATTCATAAAATGCTATGTATTTAGAACATTTATTTATTTTTTATTATTGTTAAAAGAAAAATTTACATTTACTCCCCTTGTCCCGGGCCCTCCCGCTCCCCCACTACCCCACCGCCTTCCCCCT
>JAQHUG010000060.1:5836223-5868703 GCA_028555095.1 Dicrostonyx torquatus | reverse complement strand
TCACCATGCTATTTGGCTTCTCTAGGCTTGTGAGCTATAAGCTTAATGACCTTTGTTTATGGCTAGGGTCCACTAATGAGTGAGTACATACCATACTCATCTTTTTTGAATTTTGCATGCAAATGGATGGAAATAGAAAACTCCATCCTTAGTGAGATATTTAGAACATTTAAAGTAGTAAACTTTATATACTCTTGCTACATACACAATCAGTGTCTATGAGAAGAGATAAATATGCTAATTTATTTGAATTCAATAATTAATTCCATATTAATCAAGACAACATGCTACACCCTTAATTACTGACAATTTAAGTACATGTCTGAAAGTTATTCAGAACAATCTGACAGAGCAGTTACTTAGGTATGTGTTATATTCATTCAAAATTCTCACTGACCTTACCAAACTTATTCAAATATTTAATACAATTCTCATAGTATTGTTATTCTATCTTTAAGAACTTCAGAGAAAATAGCCCTACCCCCTCCACAGAGCTGTTGAAATAAGTTCATCATTCTTTTCATGTGCTTTCTAAAATTTCCAAAAATATTCTTTTATGTGAACTGTAAAGTATAGATATAATATCTTGGATACTATTAGTTTGTGGGACTTATATGTGGAAGAGATGAAAAACCTGTAGTAGGTATGATCTTTTTTATAATTAGGTAGGTCACCATTCATCAACCTTAGTACAAATTTAGGATTCTAAATATATAGGTCTAATAAACAAGGTCAGTTACACAACCCAGTAGTGGGAATGGTAGGAATTAAAGTATTTTTGCCCATTGTAAATTAAATCAACTCTATCTTTATCATGTATGTGTTTATGCTAACATGTAATGTTATATCAACAGATTCATCTTAGGGTTAAACATTTGGACATCACTATTTTGTAGCACAATTAGTAAAAACCCAGAAACAGATATTGGGGTTTAACCTGAAGATCCAAAAAGCAAAACAGCAAACCATTGGCTCTTACCTCTACCTCAGTCCAAAACGTTGATACTGCCTCCAGGAATCCTCAAAATGAGACTGTGTCTCAGAGCTGTCTCTTCCCATCTTGTATTTCTCTCTAGGGCTGGGATTAATGGCATGCACCACCTAGTTTCTATGACAACTACTGTGGCTACTGAGATTAACGGTGTGTGTCATCACTGCCTGGTCTATAAGGCTGACTAGTGGTGCTGTTTTACTCTCTGGTCTTCAGACAAGCTTTACCTATTAAAACACAACTGAAATATCACTATACTGTTTTAACATGAGAGTTATGTAGTTTTAGTTTCCATCTCCTTTCACAGGTAAGGAATCTGAAACATTAACAGATTACATAGTTTCATCAAAGTAATACAGTGAGAATAACTATAATCCCATGAATTGGGGTCTCACAAGTTTCTCTTTTTTGTACACACATACTCTCTATATTTTTTGTGACACAGATACATGAATTCTTTGGGAGTAGAAGTGGTCAAATTATTAGTATTTCAGTTAGCTAAATGATTTTGTAAATAAAGTTTTTGTAGAATGTAATCACATCTATTTATGTCTTACTATCCTTTCTGGTTTTGCATTACAAAGACAAAGAAGTTTTGAAAGAGACTGCATGATCTGCAATGAATAAAATCTTTCCTGCCTGACTGTTTAGGGAAAATGTTTAGCAGCCCCTACCTGGAGCTTCCTGTCTTGTCTCTGCTAATTTAATTGAACAGAAACAGTTTATCTATTCTCTAATTTCTACCCACCCAGTGAATGTGATCAGAAGAAAGAAAATCTGAGGTCGTGCCATGTTTTGTGGCTTCCTGCCAGCAGAGTAAATCCTTGAAATGGCCCCTTTCCAATTAGCCCTTTCCTTGTTTGCTGACTTCCAAGTCACTCCAGGCTGCTACCACCTCCCTTTACTTACCATTTGTCAAACCATCTGCATATATTTGCTTCCTTTAATAATAATTCTAGCACTGTTTATGTTCACTCTTAACTTAACTTATTATTTTTCAAAGGCTCATTCATTCTTTTATTAAAGGGCATTGCATTTTAAAAATATAGATAATTCAAAAATAATACAAGTATCATTCATATGCATATATGCATATATTTAGTTGTTTCTCTTTACATCTCCTTAGGGAGGCAATCTTTGGGTGATGAACTGCTCATTTGCCTTGAGGTCTTTAGAGTAGATGGTACTAAGGCAGGATAAAGCTGATGACACTTATCAGCATTGTTAAAGCTCTGAAAATGCAATGGCATATTAAATGTTCCTCTTCTGTTTGCTAGCAGTGTTCTAATTCTGCTTTCCGACTAGGAGAAGTCTTTGGAAGACAAGTGGATGGGAGTTCAAAGAACTTCATTGAAGCCACAACTACACTTTACTCAAAGTCTCTGAGAGTCCTCTGTGGAGATACTCTAAATCTTAGTATACTGAGTTTCCAATAGTGTGAGCTAGTATTAATGGGATATTCCTGTCAAATTGTAAACCTCTTTGCTAATGTATTTAATATGGTGAAAAGGTTAATCTTAATTGTTAATTAGTTAAGATTAAGAAGTGCAATGGTAACAATCTCTGAGAATGTCTGTGAGGGATAATATAAGTTAGATTGATCGAGGTAGGTAGTCCCATCATATATGTAGGCAGTGCGGAATGGGGTCTCAGACTGAATAGAAAGAGGAAAGCAAACTGAGCATAATTCTTTGTTCTCTGCTTACTTATTTTGAATGGAATGTAATCATCTGCCACAAGCTCCTGCAGCTCAGACTTCTCTTCGACAATGGATTGTCTCCTCAAATTGTGAGCCAGATTAAACCCTTCTTCAAGTTGTTTTTGTGAAATAGTTTGTTACAGCAAAGAGACAAATGACTAAAATAGGAAATTGGTACTGATTCATTGCTGTGATAAGCTGTGAGAAACTTGACTGTGTGCCCCATAGGTCTTCGGACCTAGATTGAAGAACAAATATATAATTATCAGCTGTGGTGTACCAAAGCACTAGAGTGCTACAAACAGAGCATTATGGGACACTCTGGTAGAATCTTGAGAAGGCAAGAATGCTGAGAGAAGGGTTGTCAGTAGAGAACCAACTTAGAAATTCCAGAGGGGAATAATAGCTCTATCAGGCTGTCAGCCTTCATGGAAAGTGCCTTTACCTTCTAAGACATTTCACTGTCCCTAATTTTTTTATCTTTTCTTTCTGATGCTAGAGTTCAAAACCAGTAGGCAAATGTTCCACCACTAAGCCCTCTTTGCTAAAATCGATCAAATAAAGCCGTTACCTTTGTGTTATTAATATATTATAGGTTATTGTAAAATATTAATCAAGTCAGCTTCTATTTGTCAATATACATATTCTTGCTGGTTGTGATGGCACATGCCAGTAGGATTTGCTGAAGGAGGCAAAGGTAGGAGGATCTCAAGTTCAAGGCCAGCCTAGACTTTGAAATATATATATATACACATTTCAATGTGTATATATATATATATATTTACAAATATATACACATTTTCAATGAACTCCTATAGTAGGACAAAGAATAGTTCCACATGCATTGTTTTGCAGAGAAGCTCTGTTTTTCAGAAATAGAAGAGCAACTGTATGTTTAGTAGGCTGACTCTGTGTTTGACATGACCTGGTTTGGCAACATGTTGCAAAACACTGTACTATACATAGTATATTATAGCTGGGAGGTCATTGAATACCTGTCCTAGGGCGAAATTTTAGGATCACCCTAACATTAAGATAACATACAGTGAAAAATAGGATTTTTATTTTATCAAGAGGTAATATTTTCTCTGGAAGATGAAGAAATGATGCAAAGGTCTTCCAAAAACTAAAGAGACGGCATATATACCCAAACAGAGAGAAATGGAAGAGTAATTTAGAGAGATAAATGATAGGCCAATGCTAAGACCCAGGTATTTTTTAGGTAAGTTACTTTGTTCTCAATATTTCCTCTGAAATTTTCTTTCCCAGGCTCATAGAGACATGCTCAAAGAAAAACAGAATGAGAATCTCTATTTATTTTCTTTTCCAAATGCCAAAATGACAGATTAGGAGAATTCAGAATTAGAATAAGCCATTCCTTTTATGGTCAATGGGCTTTTACACTTACAGTTTAGGTGAAGAGGCAGTTGATTTTTTTAAATATTCTTATATGACTCAAAGTTTCAGTCTTTTTTTTCTTAGCTTCCTACTCATTTTGTACAATATCTCTTCACGCTCTAGTGTTGGAATTGGAGAACTTCCACACAAAATTCTGTTGATGAGGTGTTAGTGATTTCTTTCTCAGTATGTTAGTCATTTGATTATAGGAACTCTACTGATTTTCTTGTGGTTTTGTAGCCTGGTATTTTTCTGAATGTGTTTATCAGCTTTAGGAGTTTTCTGATGGAGTCTTTAGCACGTGTGTGTGTGTGTGTGTGTGTGTGTGTGTGTGTGTGTTATAAATGCAAGATATTTTGACTTCTTTCTTTATCTCTTTCACTTGTCATATTGCTCTAAGACTTCAAGTATATTGAACTGGACTCTTGAGATTTGACATCATTGTCTTCTTGATTTCAGTGGAAATGCTTTGTGTTTTTCTTTCTTATCAGACTGTTAGCTGTAGGATTGCTGTATATTGCCTTTATTATGTTGAAATATGCCCCCTTTACTCCATGATTCTTCATAACTTTTATCATTAAGGTGTGTTCTTTGTTTATAATGAGATTATTATGTGATTTCTGTCTTGTAGTTTGTTATGTGGTGGATTACACTTATTGATTTATGTATGTTGAAGCATTCCTGTATCTCGAAGATTACTTGATCATAGTGGATAATCTTTTGGATATGTTCTTTAAATCAGTTTGAAAGTAATTTGTTGAGAATATTTGTATTGCTGTTGATAGATAAGAATAATGGGTTAATATAAGCTACAAGAGCTAATAAGAAGCCTGAGCTAATGGGCCAATCAGCTTATAATCTTCTGGAGACCTTTGTGTGATTTTCTCTGGAACTAAATGCCTGGGGGATTGGGCAAGACAGAAACTCCAACAAGCCAGCCCTAATGTTACAAACCTAAAAAAAAAAATAGAGTGAATCCAAATTAACATAATTAGAGATGTAACTGGAGACATGACAACAAATATTGAAGAAATTCAGAGATTTATAAGAACATATTTTAAAGATATGGGCATAAGAAGGCAAAATGGAAGAGGAAAGAGTGGGAGGAATAACTAACACTAAAGATTTTTTTGAAAAAGCCATATTCATATCTACTAATGTTGACACTGACTAAAATATACACACATATGATGAGTTTATATGAAATTAACTTATTATAGGGAGACAGTACCCTAATTAGAGTCTACATTCTAGCAAATAAGTCCCACTACCAGGAATAGGTAACTTCTTTTTGAACTGTTGACCAATGAGGTCCCATAGACCACCCCCAAATATGCTGTTGCCAAATCTATTGGCTAGCCTCTATTGATGGCACTGCATATTTGGACTATAGAACACAGAGAAATCAAGATAGTACTTACCTGGAAGCTTCATCCCTACTGGCTATATTCATAGTGCTGAAAGGTGCTATGCACCCAACTTAAAGAGAAAAGTAATCATCAGTGTTACTAGCTGTGTACAATACTGGCATGGATAACAAACTACTTTCTGATTGGATCTAATTTCTGTCTCTGGAGATAGAACTCATATCCAGCACTGTTACTGTAGCCAAAATCCTATAAAATCATAGTAATTATGGCAGAATCTAATATTATTATTCTGTGAAATAGGCATAATATTAAAATGTACACAGCTGGTAACACTGCTAAACCCATGAACCACCATATCCCTTAAGCCTCATCAAAAAGCTTAGATAGCATGTGCAATACCTGCACTGGCTAAAGTTAGACAAAATTCAAACATGGAGGAGGGAGGGGAAGGCACAAAATCCCAATACTACAAGAGAGTGGTTGGCTGCTAGGGGAGGGATAGCGAGTGTTCTTATAATGATATGACTCTCTTTTAGGTCAACTATATTCTAGGGTAGGCCCTACTGCCAAGAATAGTCAGCAAATACAAGTTTGGCTCATTATGTTTAGAAACCAATAGAAAAGAATCCAAGGTGGGTGACTAGGGAGATGATGGTAGAGAGATTGGATCAGGAAGGAGTTAGGGATAATAATTGGTTTTTAAAGTAAGATGATTTTTTTAGATATCTACATGCTAATATTATAACTTACAAAATTAAATATCTGCAATGTCTTGAAAAAATTATATCTAAAATAGTTTTATAGTCAAGTTAACTATCAATAAACTTTTATAGAAAGGTTCTAAATGAAGTAGATGAATTTTTAGATATACATTTGACTGAAAATACACCAAAATGAAATAATTTTAATAAACTTGTATTTAATACTTATATAGTAACTATAACTTGGTCTATGTTTACTGTTTTTTTCTAATGCAGATTATGATGATTTTACTTTTCATACCCAATTGACTATCAAAATTTTAAAATACATTGTTTCCTTTCTGAGGATTTTCTCCAGTTATTAAAATAATTCATTTACTTTGACACAGTAATAGTTGGAAAGATAAACTTTTGCCTGATTTTTTTTAAAATGCTTACCAGAAGTCACTAAGTCATTGGGAAGAATAGGGATCTACAGTCAGAAGAACTTTGTGCACACAGTCCTCTTGTACCAGATCAGCATCACCATAATCTCTCTGACTCATTTAGTTTCAGGATTATTTGGAGTAAAAAAATTAATTTTCATCCTTCAAATAACATTTGATAAAAGCACAGTTTTAACAAATGAACTTCTTTACCTATAAATGATGGTATAAATATGTTCCCAATGAATAAATAGAAAAATAAAAATCTCAGTTGTGTAATATTCTTTGGAAAAATGAGTTAAGGCAAATAAACATGTTTTGGGGGATATGGATGTTGTGAGGAAGACGGTTTGTTGGTTTCTGGCTTCTCAGCCCCAAAATAATCACACAGAAACTATATTATTTAAATCACTGTTTGGCCCATTAGCTCTAGCTCCTTATTTGCTAACTCTTGCATCTTGTTAACCCATTTCTAGTAATCTGTGTATGGCCACATAGCTGTGCCTTACCAAGTAAAGTTCCCAATATCTGTCTCCAACAGGGCTCATGGCTTCTCCCTGACTCTGCCCTTTTTCTCCCAGCATTCAGTTTAGTTTTCCCTGCCTAGCTCTGTTCTATCTTATGAGGTCAAGCCAGTTCCTTTTTAGCCAATGGTATTCACAGCATACAAAGGGGAATCTCACATTACCTCCCATTTTCTGTTTACAGAAAGAAAGTTTTTAACTTTAACATATTACAATTAAATATTGACTTTATTTTTATCATAACTAAGGACAACAGTGACTATCAGTTCTTCAACTACATCAAAGACTCCAGAAGGATATAATGTTACCTAAGTAAACCATAAGTTCATTGTAAGAAACTTTCAAAACTCTAGAACTGACAGAGACATCTCACTGCCTGGACAGTTACCCAAAGTTGTTCTGTACTGTTGGGGCATCCATCTTCAGCCTACAGGCCCATAGTATCCAGCAGACTTTTCCACGAAGCAGGAAATTTCAAAGATAGTTCTGCCTATATTGGTAGTTTGTAAGTCACTTTCTTCTGTGTCCTGCAGAATGTCTAGCAGACTATTTCTTTCATAAATCAGGAACCCTGAAGAACCATCTCACCCTTAGACAAGTACAGCAATCATTTCTCTGTGGGTTCTGCATGTCCAGTTCTTCAAGGAGTCCAAGAAAGAACAATTTCTTGCTCAAATGGCTAGCAAACTCTATGAGGAGCCTCTTTGATGCCCTTCCTCATAAAGTAGCTTGGTGCTTCCAGGAGCAGACATGTCTCACTGTCACAAAAGGCTATCTAAGTTCTTAAACATTTTAAATGCCATATTATATAGTCTTTGAAAGGTTTGAAGAATGCCTATCTATCTGAAATACATATCTGTCCTTCTAAAAAATCTAAATAACATGACTACAAGCTTGAATATTATAGACTACTATCTATTAATCTATATTTTTAATTATACATTACATTTTTAAATGAGCTGCACAAACAGAATACCTTAATCAAGAGCAGAAATACACATATAACAAAATTGACCTTAAATTTGTATCCATAGACCAAGATCCATACCAATTCAAATTTCTATAGCATATACCCCTTTAAATATAAACAAACATTCATAAACAATATTTGGGAATATGGGCATGGTTATCTCCAAACTACTTCCTTCTATTTATTGGGTGAAATAATTTTTTGAGGGGTGTTCAAGGCAACCTTTCAGGGGTTCTTGGTCCATCAAACCACATTAGCCTAGAATGAATCCACAGGTTCTCATCCTCTGTGGAAAAAAGGAAGAACCTCTTTTCCAAAGCAACATATCCTTAGACCCATATTTTGAATTTAGGATACCTTTAAAATACATATTTTGGTTACTTGTCTCCCTCACAGTCAAAAAATTCAAAGGAATCACAATATACATAGTCCAGACTCTCTGTGTATTCTCCATTTTTACATGGCTCATTTGTTCAAAATCTATTACTTTTTAATATTTATTTTATGATCTTTACTCCTTTAATCTATGACTATCAGTACTCTGTCTCTTTAAAGACTTCATTTTATTTTTTAACAATTTATTTCTTTTTTTTAACTCTTTATACTCTTTTTCTTCCCTCTCCCATGCATATGTACATTTATCCAACAATGTAACTCTTTTAGAGTTTTTTTGTGTGTCTGAATCTGACCTTTTGTGTATCTGTGATTCTTTTCTGTCCAGAAGTGTTTCTCAAAATGCTAAGTGTTTCTTAAAAACCTAAGCTGCGCCACTGCTAGAGGAAATATGGCACTTCTTGCTTGCCCCACCCAGTATAGCCTGACAGAGTAGAGTTGTTCTCTGCCTCCAAGAACCATATATTCTGCCGAATTTTAGGCACACAGTGGGTCTGTATTGCCATTAAGAAAGTTGTAGCACTCTGCTCACAAAACTCCATTTAAATGCTCCATAGCCAGACCTCGTCAGAGTTTGTGCTGGCAGCATGGCTCAGGAAGCTGCAGTTTCAAAACTGTTTAGGCATTTTTTTTCTGCTACCACTGAATCAGAAAAACCTCTCTAAAAGGAACCATGCTTCTGTTTGCTTCTAGCAAACAGAACACACCCAAGAAAATGCTGGTAACAAACCATTCTTAACTTTGTTCTTTTGTATCTAGGATTCCTTTTTAAGCTTTCTCAGGTTTTACTTGGATTTAGTTGGCCACGTTCTTGTGCCAATTTGTTGTAGTAGGTCACTTGTTAGTTCCTGGTTGCTTAGCCCCAAAATAATCACATAAAAACAATATTATTTAAATTACTGCTTGGCCTATTAGCTCTAACTTCTTATTGGCTTACTCTTACATATTAATTTAACCCATTTCCATTAAAATCTGTGCATCACCATGAGGTCACAGCTTGCCAGCAAAGTTTCAGCATGTCTGTCCTTGGCAGTGACTCCATGGCTTCTCCTTGACTCTGCTTTTCTTTTTCCCAGCATTCAGTTTAGTTTTGCCTGTTCTAGCCTATCAGGTCAACCCAGTTTCTTTATTAACCAAAGTATTCAAAACATACAGAGGGGAATCCTACATCATATAAAAAAAATTTCCAAGATTGACCAAAAGAACATAATCATATATCTCTTTTGGTGAACTCATCTGATATTAATTCTTAGTAAAATATGTGGGAACACAAGAATATTACTGAGAAAAAAATCCCTTTTTATCTATTCAGACATTTAATTATTGTTATGCCATGGTTATATGGGGCAAGGAAACCTTTCAAGGGGGATCTATACTTGACTAACCCAGGTATTAGTTTTCTACCTTTTTTCTCCTGGGTGTGAATGATGAATAGTTTGGCTTTTATGTTTCAGATGATTTTAATACTTTTTCTGCTTCATGTATTCCCCTGATCTTGACTATGCCTGACAATGTGAGACTGGACCCCAGCTGTCTCTCAGATGGATTGGTTTGATATATAATCTTGTCATTTAACAAAATTAAAATTCTATGAATTATGCATTCTTCTTCTGATGAACTGTTGTGATTAATTAAAAATAGCTGGTAGATATTTCTGAGACTTTGAAATCTATTGCATTTTGGCTTGTTCTTCAAATTGAGGTCATTTGTGCACACACTATTTAATTTATGGATTATTGTCTCATCTAAATTGGGAGGTTATGTTTGACTCTTCTTTGTTTCCTTTTTAGTTCTGGGTAGGTAGAATGTACACAAAAATAATTTATAGAGTTGAATTCATGCTAAAGTGAATCATGGCTTACTATTTTATTCTGTGGCTTTTTCCATTTGTTTTTTGCATATATAACACACATATATGTATGTATAATGTATGATGCATGATGATTGTGCATGTTCATGTTTATAAGTATAGGTATGCATGTATCACTGTGCACATATAGATGTCAGAAGACAAATTTGGGTGTTGTTCTTGTTTGAGACATGATTTATTGTTGTTTGCCACTTTGTAGGCCAGGTTACATGGCCTTTGAACTTCCAGGGATCCTGTTGCCTCCACAACAGCTTTATGTGGGTTCTAGGGGTTTGAACTGAGGTCATCAGCTTTACTAACTGAGCCATCTCCCCTGCTTCACTTTGTAAATTTTGAGAGTATTGTATTGAAAATAAGTTAGGATTAGTAGGAAACCCAGACAATAGGCATGCCAAGATTATCAACTTATGATGTGCTGTACATTGCCTGTGGGATCTTATTTGTGTCAACCAACTTATTGTGTTTACATATCAGTGTTTCAGGCTTTAAACTACTAGGTATTTGGATTTTATTTGGGTTGCTCAACTATTCCTGGGCATACAACAGGTTTTTATTTCCCAGTTCTGCTTTCATTATCACCTCAGACTATAAACTTGCCTGAGCTCACCTTTCCATTGAAGGATATATTGGCCCTGTTTCACCTGCTAATTTTTTGTTTAATTTGGAAATAATGAACATCTCAAGTCTAGGCCTCTCACCCTTCATAGATATATATCTGTACAGTTCTCAGTGCTATGGAATCTTTCTGCTTTTTACCTCCTCCATTGTACTTTGATTTTCTTCTACATAGTGGCTTAAGCTCCTTTTATCCTTTGTCCTGCTGGCTCCTGGAAACTCTTCAATCTAATCACCCCTACTTAGCACGCAATGCCACTTGTTTACTTCTCTAAATAGCTCCACGTAAATCATAGAGTTGTGAGAAGGTCACATATTGAACAGAAGGCTAGCCAAGAGGACCCAGACAATGGGGAGAACATTTCTTCCCAGCAGGTGAACTCCAATATGAAAATTTGGATTTATGCAGCAAATAAATCAAGAGATTTTTTTTCACTTTACAGAAGGATTCACCATGGGGTTCCTTTAAATAGCTGGTTCTCTGAGCATGTTACAATGTTATTTTATTATAAAAAAATTAAATCCAAGTGTACATTTGTAGAAAAATAGACAATTATTATAATACCTTGTAAAATTGTGTAGATTTTTTTCTTCATTGAATATATATTTATAAACAGACCCAGAATTAACATATATGTAGCATAATTCAATAATAATGAGAAAAATGTTTCACTAAATGAGTACTTTTCCATGCCAACTACATACAATTGATTCACCTATGGTAATTCTTTTTTGTCAGTACTGTAGGTCAAACCAAGGCCTTCTTTACCCATCGTTACTCAAATACTGAAATACTATACTCAGTCCAACCTATGCTATTTTAATATAATTTCACAATAAATATTTTAGGAAGCATTGAACTAGAATTTTAAAAAGCTTGATTCTTCTTTGTAAGGATTTAAAAGTCATGTGCCATCATTGGTGACTTTAGTAGTTAAAACTATTTGATGAGTGAGGAATCAATGATATTAGCTAGCACTGTGATGGTAAGGAAGGGTATTAGAAATAAGAATGTTGATGCTGATTAACTTCTTGGTATTAATTTATATAAAGAAACAAAAGTCATAAAAAAGATAAATGAGAAAAAAATCAGGATACTTATCTCATAGGCACTTTTTTCATTTTTAAACTGCCCTGTAGGATATCAGAATAGGGGTGCTGTGTTCTCTCCTAACCATGTCTCTTATCAGTAAAATGACAATATCTGAGTGTTATTGTGTGTGCTAGTCATGATAATAACATAACAGAGAGCAAGACATAATAGAGGAAGTGACTAAATCAACCAAAAAATGGTTAGATGGTTCAATGCAATATCAAATAACACTGACCCAGTATACATTAAAGAGTAGCCACAAGGTGGGTATGGTGTACAAAGAGTTTATTGGCAGAAAACCCTGACAAAATTTCCTTAGACTTTCATGGACAAGCAAAACTGATTCTAATTCCTAGGATTTTTGAGCATGGAATCTTTTAGAAATTGAGAAATCCTTTTATGGCCAGCAATCTCTGCCAGAGCAGGCCAGAGCTAGCAAACACAATGGGAACAGGCTCCAGTCAGGTACATCCACAGAAGCAGGTCTGTGCCAGCAACCTCTGTGGGACCAGGCTTGAGGGAGCAGCCTTTGCCTGAGTAGGTCCAAGTCAGCAAGCTCCACCTGAGCAGGTCTGAACCAGCCGCCTCCTCCAGAGCAGGTCTGAACCAGCAAACTCCACTGGAGCAGGCCCAAGCCCACCACCTCCATGGGACCAGGCCCAGGCAAGAGACCCCTGAGGGAGCAGGCCCCAACCAGGGGCATCCATGAAAGCAGGTCCAAGCAAGCAACCTCCGCTGGAGAAGGCCTGAGTCAGCAATCTCCTCTGGCACATGCCTTAAAGAATAATCTCCACCAGAGCAGGCCTGAGCCAGCAACCTCTGCTGGAGAAAACCCAAGCCAGTAACCTCCATGGGAGCAGACCCAAGCCAGCAATCTCTTCCAGAGCAAGTCCAAGCCAGTGACCTCCACAGGAGTAGGCCCAAGCTAACCACCTCCATAGGATTAGGCCAAGCCAACAACCTCTATGTGAACAGACTTAAGCAAGTGACCTTCATGGGAGCAGTCCCAAACAAGCTCAAGGGTTGTAGAGTAACCTCCGGGAGCACCAAGCAAACTCCAGGAACTCCAAGTGACCTCCGGCTTGACTGGAACTGTGGTCTCGACTCCATCACAAGGACCAATCATCTGAGCCTTGGATCCAATGACACCTAGAAGAGGGATCACCAGAGTCACAACCCCAACTACACCAATCAGAGAAAAAGATGGGTAGACAAGGTAAAAACACACTCAACACTACAAAGTACAATACGACACCAAGAAAAACTAGTGGCTCTGAAATGTAATGAATTGAACACCCCTAATACAGATGAAGGAAAAAAATATCTTTAAAAAAAAAACTTTAGGAGAATGTTTGAGGCCCTTAAAGAAAAAATGAAAAAATTCTCTCAAAGAAATGAAGGAAAAGACAAACAAAAATTGGAAGAAATCAACAAATTCCTTAAAGAAAACCAAGAAAAAACAACCAAACAGGTGAAAGAAACAATTCAAGATTTAAAAACTGAACTAGAGACAATAAAGAAAACACAATCCAAGGGGATTCTGAAAACAGAAATATGGGAAAATGATTAGGAACCACAAGTGCAAGCATAAACAGCAGCATACAAGAAATGGAAGAGAGAATCTTAAGCATTAAAAATAGGATTAGACTTATCAGTTAAAGAAAACATTAAATTTAACAAAAGCTTAACACAAAATAGCCAGGAAATATGGGACACCATGAAAAGACCAAACGTAAAAATACTACGCATAGAAGAAGTTCATCTCACACACAGAAAATATATTCAACAAAATCATAGAAGAAAACTTTCCCAACCTAATTAAAGATATGCCTATGAAGAAACAAGAAGCTTGCAGAACACCAAATAGACTGGAACAAAAAAGAGTCCCCTCACCACATAGTAATCAAAACACTAAACATACAGATTGAAGAAAGAATACTAAGAGCTACAAAGGAAAAAGGCCAAGTAACAAACAAAGACAGACCTATCAGAATTACACCTGACTTTTCAATGGAAACAATGAAAGCCAGAAGGTCCTTGTCAAGCATTACACAGACATTAGGAGACCATGATTGCCAGCCCAGACTACTATACCCAGCAAAACTTTCAATCAGTATAGATGGCCAAAATGATATTCCATGACAGAACCAGACTTAAACAATACCTAGCCACAAACCCAGCCCTACAAAAAGTACTAAAAGGAAAACTTCAACCCAAGGAAGATAGCTACATCCACAAAAACACAGATATTAGATGATCTCATAGGAGCAAATCCCAAAGAAGAGAAAAATACACACAATAACATTATGATATGTGATTGCCCTCTGTATGCTGTGAATACCATTGCATAATAAAAATTCTGTCTTAGACCTGTTATAGGGTAGAGTAGAGCTAAGCAGGGAAAACTAAACTGAATGTTGGGAGAAAGGAGGCGGTGTAAAGGAGAAGCTATGGAGCCACCACTGGAGACAGACATCCTAAAATCTTGCTGGTAGGCCATGAGCCTCATTGTAAAATATAAAATAATGGAAATAGGTTAAATTAAGATGTAAAAGCTAGCCAATAAGAACCTAGAGTTAATAGGTCAAGCAGTGATTTAATTAATACAGCTTCTGTGTGGTTATTTCTGTGCTGAGCAGCCAGAAAACAAACAAGTGGCCTACCATTACATTACCAACTATGAAAACTAAAATAAGAGGAATAATCAATCATTGGTCATTAATATCACTTAATATAAATGGACTCAACTCACCTTTAAAAAGACACAGACTAACAGATTAGATACAAAAACAGAATCCATCCTTCTGCTGCATACAAGAAACACACCTCAACCTTAAAAACAGACATCACCTCAAACTAAAGGGATGGAAAAAAATTTCCAATCAAATGGACTTAAGAAACAAGCTGGTGCAGCTATTCTAATATCTATCAAAATAGACTTCAAACTAAAACCAAACAAAAGTAGGGTAGCATTCAATAATTTGCCTCCTTCATGAACACCCATGAAAGACTTGTCTTTGTAGAAGAAAAAATATATTGTCTTCTATGAAATAATTAGAAAAGATTCAAAATTTTGTTTTATTAATGGCTAATAAAATCCCATCTCACATGCTCAAAGTAGAAATGTGCCTTGTAGGAAGTTACTTAGGACATTGGAGGGAACATATGAAGTAGAAATGTAAGGTAAGAAAGCAAGTGCTTTAATAAACTAACTTTACTTTGCCTAAAACAAGATGAAGCTAAAGTGGACATGGCATCACACAGCTATCTAAATGATTTTATTTATATCCACATGTTAGTGATGGTTTCAAATTTAGTCAAAGAAGCTTCCTTTTAAGATTTATTTATTTTTATTTTATGTGCCTAGGTTTTGCATTCATGCATGTATGTGCATGATGGGTGTGCAGTGCCCACAGAGACCAGAAGAAATCTTTGGATTCTGGGTAGTCTGCAAGAGCAGCAAGTGCAGTTAACCACTGAGCAATCTCTCCAATTACTAGAGACATTTCTTCTTGCAGTAGGCAGTTAATGCAGAGGCTCATAAATGGACAAAATGCTGAAAATAAGTAACCATTGAATGATCTGTTCTAAACAGAACATCTACATCAACCTTTCCAAAGTCAAGGGCTCATTATGGAAGAGTGTTGTAAATGGGTGGAGAGGTGTGGGTTGTTTGTTCCCAGCACCGAGCTTCCAGCCCCCAGCCGCTGGCCCACTCAGCCGCTGGTTGCTTGCTTATGCCCGAAATAACAACATGAGAATTATATACATTTAAATTCGGTCTGGCCCATTATCTCTAGCCTCTTCTTGGCTAGCCCTCACCTCATAAACTAACCCATTACAAAAGTCTGTAAGTCACCAATTGGTGACTTACCAGAAAGGTCTAACCTGCATCCATCTGTGATGGGAGCCTCATTGCGACTGACTCTCTCATTTCCTTTCTTCCCAGAACTTCCATTCTGTCTACTCCGCCCACCTAAGGGCTGACCTATCTTACAAGCCAGACAGAGTCTTTATTCAACCAATGAGAGTAATACAAAATACAGGAGACCACTCCCACATCAGAAGAGGACATGGAAATATCGAAAAAAAAAAGTATGAGCTGGAATATGGAGAGGAGAGCTGTGAATGCTTTCAGCTGGAGCTGATATGGTTGTTGCACCCACAATGTCACAGCATCGTAGTTACCTACACAAGACCTGCATAAGATTGAATTCCATAGTGGAGACAGGAGGATCACATGAGGCACCACACTTCCTTGAGTATCTATAAGAAGTTAATGCTTGCTGAGGGAATAGGAGTTATATGTCTTAGAAATTTAGTTACTGGTGAGTTGTTTTTCCTTAAGTAAAAAAGACTCAACCAGCTTGCTTACAAACAACTCTAATTAAAATACACCTCTGATGTGAGGATGGGGGGTTGTGGGATGAGGGAAGTGAGGAGAGTGGGAGAAGGGGAGGGAGGGGGACCTGGGGATGGTATGTAAAATTAAAAATCTTAAATAAAAATTACAATGAATTACTAAAAATAAAACAATGGAAGTAAATGGGGGAATTGTCAGAAAGAAAGGAAATTGTGAGACAGAAAGGGATAAGTGGTTAACAGAAGTATGATCCAAGTACATTATGATATATATATATATATATATATAATCAATATATAACTTCCTATGTATATATAGGAAGTTATGAAAAATATTTTTAAAGGTAATAGTCAAAGTTGAGTTATATTTTTCTAGAACCTTTCTTCTACTCTCCATTTGAAGAAAAATGAATCATGAACTAATATTAACATTGCTCTTGAAGCTTCTGATGCCCTGCCTCCTGCCTGTGTCTCATACCTGATTGTTTGATTTGTTCTTTGAGGAAGGTAAACCAAATTGTTAATTCTATTTAAAAGTATTCCTAAGAGTTCCCATTGGATTTATGTTCAAATGTTCTCTTTGCTTACAGAGATCTATGATAATATCTTGTTCAAGACTCTATTTTAACCTCTCATTTCTTCATTTTGTACCTAGTTCCATGTAATTTATATCCTCAGTTTGTTTCTGTTCCTCAAAAATTTTAAATTAATTCACCTTAGATGGTCTCTGAATTTGTGCTTGAATTTGACATTATTTTACGAGCCTTTCTTCTTCCTGTCTCACAGTCTCCTGCTCATCTAAAATTTCAGGTCAATTGGCATTATCTCAGATAAATCACACTTTATCATACTATTTACATTCTTAATCATCATACTGTCTATATACCTTACCTATTACCTTGCTAAACAAATTCCCTTCATCTTGCTCATGCTATCTAAAATTATATTTTATCAATTATATTTTTTTCAGTAGAATGAAAACAGCATGCTGGGGCATTATCCTACTTTCACTTTTTGAAGTGAAGGAATTAACATATAGTGTCAATATATTGGCCACAAGGCAAATCCAATAGGCACTATCAAAGGTCTCTTCGAAATCTAGTCCCTTTATTTTACTCCATCCATCAAAAGTCCATGTTTATTTTTTTGTCAGAAAGAGACTTTTTTTTGCAGGATAAAGTTATAACTTATGTTTAGATAAGTTACAGGATACAGAATATACTTCTGAGAAGAATGATGCTTTGAAGTTTGTCAGCCTTGAGTCATATATACCAAGTCAGCAAGAATTTGGGGTTGGAAATAATATAGGTGGAAGATGAGAGGGAGAATTCTAGAGAAAGTGTCCTTTAAGGGCAATGAGGGGTATTGGTGGGGTGTAACAGAACAGAATCCAGCCACTGGGTAGTATGAGAAAATAAAATGGAGACTATATATATAAATTCTCAGCATCCCTGTACTGTTTAGGAGTCAAAGCTGGGATGAAAGTGTCCTATCTCTCGGTCTTTCCGTTTATAAGCAGTTTTCATTTTGCACTAAAGTGTAGCATTTGCTCTCCTTTCAGAAAACTGTCCTTTCAAATTTCTGAGACTTATTTGTCATTTTCTTACATGCTACAACTCGTTGTGTCTGTTGTTGCATTGTCCTGTTGGCATAACATAATCTTCCGTGACAGATGCAACCATGGTATCTTAGCGACTTGAATATGGGAGATGACAGAGAGTCAGATTCTGAAGGAGTGTGATGTGCATGCCTTTGCCGATGGAATCTTAATGACCAGATGTGATTTCAAGCCCTCATTTGTGGGTTGAAACTTCTGTGACAAGATTTGGGCTTTTGTGGGATAGTAGGTTTAGTCACACAGACTGAAAGCCTGCTGTGTGCTGAAGGCACCACTGGGACCTGTGAGCCAAGATCTCAGGCTGTTTACTGAAATACTAATAATAGTAGCTAATATTTACACAGTGCTTCCTCTGTGCCAGGTACCATCTAAGCGTTCCACATATGCTAGCTTATTTCATCTTCACAATGTTATGAGGCAGGCAAAGCCAGTGGCATAGAGGAAAAAAAAAAGCTAAGATAAAGCAGGTGGGTAAGTGCCTTTTTTAAAGGCAATAATGAGTGGTAGGGGACATATGGAACCTCAAGTCTGTCTGCCAAGCCTGGGCTCATATTAATGACTTATCCTACAATATTTGTTGGTGGTGGCTATTACTGAGTTATAGTAATAGTAAGAATAAAAGTAGAGTGGTGGTGGCGCACGCCTTTAAGACCAGCACTCAAGAGACAGAGGCAGGCAGATCTCTGACAGTTCGAGGCCATCCTGGTCTATAAAGCAAGTTCTATGACAGCCAGAACTATTGCACAGAAATACCCTGTCTCCCAAAACCAAACAGCAGCAGCAACAACAATAACCATAATAATAATAAATACAATAATTGCCATTGTCCTAGTTTATGACTCCTGCTAAGTACGTTGCATCTGTTATCTCATTTAACTGTCACAAGAGTTCTATTAAATGAATTCTTTAGAATTATGTCTTACAGATGGGAATTATGAAGCCGAGAGCATGGAAACCTTGTCACCAAGACATTGTAGCTAGGAAGTAGCATGTCCAGGACTTGAGAACTCAGGTCCCTCCAAATATAGTTCCCCATAAAACTTGAAATGATCTTATGAGGGTAATATGTAAAGATTTGCTTTACCTTGCATGGCAGCTTTGTAAGGTGGCAGTCATCAACTCCCTCTCCTGTTATTGTGTGGACACAGAGACTGAGAACATATACACAGGGCACTGCATTCTACCCATCTATGGGGTTAATCAACAATGACAGCTAGCCTCACATCTGGGCCCTGTAGGAAGCACTCCTGGCCAAAGATAACTAAAACAGGGTTTCTTATTTTCTTTTTTTCCTTTCCGGTGTCACAATTTGTCCTTCACTATCTTCCTACAAACATAATCTAACCTCCACGCTCTCCTTAACTGTTCCTTTGAATTGGTTCTGTTGCTGTCGGGGAAGAGAGAACTGGTGCTTTCTAGTTAATCTCATCCCTGGTGCGATTTTTAAACCACTTGGTCAAAATTCAAGGCTCAGGCTGTGATCAGGGTTTAGTGTCCCACTCTTTTCCAAGGTTATGGTCTGAGACAGTGATGAAGATAAGCCCAAACTCATTCACTCACAGAGGGATTAGACCCTTCCTTTAATTGCCCTGTCCTTTAACTAGCCAGTCCTAGGCAAGGCAGCAGGGACATTCAATTTTCTGGTCTTAGTGCCATTTGCAATGCAATTCAACTTACTCAGTGCCGCCTTTCCTGCTCCCACCTGCTGCCCTGCATTTCAGTTCCCTGCTACCTCTTTCCCTCTGTGAAGTGTGCGGTGAAATGAACTTGTTTGATTTCCTTTCCACACAGCAGCCGGTGAATCCCTGTTGGTGCAGTGAGACAAGGCAAAGATAGGGCATCCCAGCCACTTACCTGCCTGCTGGAAACTGGCCTCTACAAATTCTTTTGACCCCTACCTCAGGGTCACCCAAGTGACCAAGTAACTTCTGCTGAAGGCTTATTAAAGTTAGAGACCAACCACCTTCCTAAGCCACAGTGCAAAATGATTGCCCAGTTTATCAGGAAGGGAACTTAGAGCAGCTGGAAACTTTCTTTGCTTGCCTCCTATGTCTGTTTGAAATGATTTCCCTTAGCCACTAAGAAAACTGAATTTGGATGTCAGTAGACCTCTTAACTCACTAAGGATCAGCTTAGTTGTGCATGATGCTTCAGTTTTATGAAGTAGTAACAGTGTCTTCTTGTGTTCAGTTCAACATCAAGGTCGGAGAGCCCAGAGCCTTAAAAGAGCCATCAAAATTACTTCATTACAGCATCTGCCCCAGTAGTGCTTAATACATGTGACCTGGAATATTGATGACAGAAGAAAATGCATTGTGAATAAGGCCTCCCCAGGAAGATGGAGGAGGGAGATGACAAGTCTACCCTTACAGGAAATGAACCATTGTCAGGCTTTAGTATTGGAGGAGAAACAACATTCTTCCCACTTAGAGTTTTGTCCTTCTTGCATGCATGTACCTCACAGCTCCCGAGGCATTTATGTCTAGGCCTAATTCTGGGGAAATGTGTTGTTCTGTGTGCATTTGGGGGGTAAGCAACTACAAGGACTCGTGAGAAGATAGAGTCCATCAGGCATGGGTGGTTTAACCTAGAAATCATTCAATATTGCACCAAAAGTAAAATCCGGCAAACATTTCTTGCCTGGCAGAAGTCAGTGGCACACAGAGCAATTGCATTACATGAGTGATTATCCGATTGCTAAATGGCGAGCCTCCCTATGAGGAATGACTATAACGTACTGACAAGCTCTAGCCTATGGCTATCAGAAAGGTCTAGGAGTTAAAAACAGACTGAAAAACAAAAAGACTGGTTTATCTTTCTAGACTTTCTTGCTCACACTTTTCCTCTTTGATGACATTTTGTGTTCACCTAGATCCCTTACAGGCAAACGAAGGAGAAGCACCTTGTCTGGTAGTGTCAAGTCCCCTTTAAGAGCAGAACTCAAAGCTTATTCACTCATTAGGGGCTTATTTTCTCTCATTGTATTGTCACTTTTCACATTGTTCTTGCAGCTTTGTGTGGGAGTTTGTCTCTGTCTTCTTCATTGTTCTTATTAGTGGTTGATTTCTGTTCCTGTGTCGTTGGTGACTTGAGGTCACCTGTATGTGTCTTATCGTGGACAAACTTGTTTCATTTGTTCTTGTCACTGACTTCTGTCTCTTCGTCTCATTATTTTTAAAATTATTTTTTTAACTGTGTGAGTGTTTACTGCATGCATGTGTGAACACTATGTGCTTGTTGGCGTCAGAAGAGGGAGTCACTCTTCTGGAACAGGAGGTACAGGCCATTATACACTGCTGTGGCTTTGTTTTACCTGTGGGGAATTTAACCATGGTTGTCCAGCTACACTAGAATTTAACCTTGGAAGACTAGAAGCACCGTTAACTGCTGAACTATCTTCTAGTTCTGTCTCAATAGTTCCTTCTAACATTTTGTCTTCTTGTGTATCTCTTCTCTGTGTCTTTATCACCTTTTAGCATACACATCTGTAGGAAAATCTTCACCCAAGCTTCTCATTGTATGCAGCTATATTATGGAATATGAGAACAAATGATGAGGTTTGGATTTTTTTTGTAGCTGTTGTTCATTGCTTTGCCTACCTGGAAATTAGAATGAGATTCCCCCATAAGGCTTGGACATTTGAATAATTTGTCACAAGTTGATGGCGCTGTTTGGAGACAGGCGGTGGGGTGGGGGGTAGGTGGTATGGCCTTGCTGGGAGGATGTGTTATTGGCAGTTTGATGGACAATCTCACAGAAAATTACCCAATTCTATTCTAGGGAACCAAAGGTTAGGATGCCCTGGCTATCTTAGCTTCTGTTAAACTGCCTGTATGTTTAGATGTATGAAACTCCCTTCAACTTACCCCTTATCTTACCTTCTGTTAAAAATGCTTACTTCAAAATGCTTCCTTCTGCAAAGTTTCCATGCAGCAACAAGTGAGATACCATGACATGGTTTCTGTCTTTAAAAATTACATGTTCTGGAAACACATGGCCACACGTAACATACCAAAAATTTAAGTTTTGTTCCAACTGACTGAAATAAAAACTTTCAGTTGACTGTAAATTCTGTCTGCGTGGTCATCTCTGTTGATTTCCTGGTGATGTCTTCTCTAACTTGCCTTGGTCACAGTGTTTTGTCATAACAATAGCAGAGAAACTAATACAATTGCTGTACCCATGAATACAGAAATAATCCTGGTTTAGATATGATATTTTTTTTATTTTCATATTTGTTGAAATTTGGGAAAGAGTACTGTCTTACTCCTTTAACTGATAGCTGTTATGATTTAAGAAATTGCCATCCAATGTGAGGTCTGTAGAATAGATGACAGTTCATAGAAATCGCCAAGGAACCCACTATAAATATAGTGATGGCCTCACTTGTACCCTAATTAATCACAATGTGCATTTCAGTAAGATCCAGGGTGACTTGCTTGTAAGTTAGTATTTTAGAAACACTATTTTTTTTAGTAGAAGGTATTGGTCTCATGCCTAATGGTATATCTTTCAGGATAATTTAGTATGCATTTGTAAAGTGAATACTTACCTTGAATTGAAATACTATTGTCTTACACTGTTTATCTTCTACTTATAAGCAGTGTGACTGGCCATTTTGCTTCCTCTTCTGCAATAGAGAGAGGATTATACCTGCTTTCCATGTATATAAATTTTGTCTGTCTGGAAGATGTTGGATGTACCATGAACACTCATTTTCTTTTCTTACTCTTGGCTTTCTCAATTATAATGCAAGGAAAATTGTCTTTTACCAGTTTAGAAAACTGTCTCAAACATTCAATAGCTGTTTCAAGACAAAGCAAAACAAACACAAAAGAAAAACCAAAAACAATGAATGTAACACCCATAATAGGATTCACAAACTTATTTTTGAATTGGTGATATGTGGAATGAAGACAGTATCTATAATATACATATATAAATATATAAATTTATAGGTTACAGGAAGATAAATGCAGAAGCAATGCTTTGTCATAACCTTCTCACTTATAATTATGACAGTTATACTACATGCCATTACATTGATTTGAATGAGCTTTTAGATTTTGGCAAAAAGTCAGTGGATCCAAGATAGTAAATAATAATGCCATGTTCTCAGAAGCCCAGTTTTACCATTGGTGCTAGATAATTGAAGAGGCAGCACCTGGGGAGAATAGGAGGAAATAGCAATCAGAGCTTCTAGCAGCTGGCAATAATAATAAAAAATCTCGTGAGATATTTATATATAATTAGCATCCGTACAAAATTCCCTAGCCACCTTCCTCTATCACCAAGGCAACGTGGGCAGGGTAGGGGTTAGATTTATTTTCTCTTTATCCTTGCAAACATGATCTCCTTACATAACTATAAATTGTGAACTGATAAATATGGTTATGAATTTTCAGAAATGAAGGCACCTTGTTCATTTATTATTTTGTGTGTGCATGTGCATGGAAGTGCATGTGCTACAGCATACACATGGAGGTCAGAAGATAGTTTGTGAGAATCTATTCTCTCCTACCATGTGGGTCCATGGATTAACTTTAATTGTCAAGCCTGGCAGCAAGCACCCTTACCCACAAATTCATCTCATTGCATCTGGTGACAAATTTTTGTACTTGGAAGTTAGTATATGCCAAGCATTGACTTACTTTCTTCACATGAAGCTACTTTTACCAATCTTCAGAATATACCTCTCAAAGAGAGAAGTATTACTGCCATCTGTGTTTGACAAAATGGATGTGTGAACATGAATATTTGTATGTACACCATGTATGTACAAGAGCCCATGGAGACCAGAAAAGGGTGTGGATCTCCTGGAATAGGTGTTACAGGCAGTTGTGGGCTGCCTGATATGTATGCTGGAATCCAAATCTAAGAGTAACTCTCATTTGTTATTACTAAGCTATCTCTCAAAACCAATAATTATTAATTTATAGGTTTGACAACTCAGACGAACTGAATGTCTTCTTCATACCCTACAGCTTCAACATGGTTAGGTCTGGACTCAAAATCCGATCTTTTAATTTTCAGATCATATACCCATCAGTTTTGTTTCTTGGAACCCCACTTTCCCAGTTTTATTGTGTCTATGTACTTCATTATTCTTCAGAGTTTCTGGGGCCTCTGTAAAAGATTGTTTTCTCATGTGCACTCTCGGTCAGAACTTTCTTACAAAATGCATTTAGTGCAACCTATTTCATCTCTGTGGTGTCAGTGCCAATGCAGCTTTGTATGTGAGACAAATACTTGACTTACGAAATGTAATCTGCCCACTTGCACTGTGTGTGTAATAAGTAGGTAAAGAAAAGAAAGTAAAGGATTTGAGGGTGGTGCCAGAAAATGTGAAAAGAAATCAATGCAATTTCCAAAAATAACAGCCTTTAAAATGAACATAATAGGGATGTGTACCAGTGGTGCACTTATTTCCTGGTTTTTCCCAGTGGTCCCATTCAAAGTTGGAGACGTTTGTAGTCATAAAGCCTGAATCATATCCTCTCCAGGCCCCCAGGTGTCTCTTGATGGCCCTCCCCATGTGGATTCTCCACACCAGTTTGTCTATTACTGGCTGTGGGCTATGTGCCGAGCACTGTGCGCTGCACTTTGTCTTCACTGCTGCACTGCAGGTGGTGAGATTAGAGCACAGCATTAATCTCTCCCGGAGTAGTTCTTTATACATATTTAATGTGCTATGTGATGCGGTTGTCAGCTTCCTTTGCTTGTTCTGTCTGCCAAATTTGGACCACCATTGCGTAGGCTGCTTATTCTCCAGTAAGGTCAAGGATTGCTGCTTTCCCAGGTAGATAGCTTCCCTTGGAATGAACTCAAGCCACTTTCTTCTTTTACTGAGTTTTCTGAGGTAAAACTCTATCAGTAGTATAGCTCACCTTTAAGAGAGGTTCAGAGATGACTACATTAGAATCGTTCACAAAACATATGTGTCATCTCAAACTTAAGGAATTGGAATCCCTAACATTCCAAATCTGCATTCTGATCACAATGACTTTAAAGAACCCTCCTTGCTTTGTTTTCCTTCCTCCATTCCAGGCAGGCACTCGAGTCCTCTTTGATCTTATTGTTTCCTACTTCCAGAGCAGTTTAGTGTCTCCAGGAGATGCTTGAGAGGATCTTTTATGTGCCCAGGAGTTAACTGCTAGCCATTTAAGAGAAATACTCTGAAGCTATCAAGGTAATTAAAGCAAATGTATATCACCCATGCCCTGAGGAGTGCAAGGGCAGTTAAGAGGAAAATGTGTGGACAGTGCCTCCCTCTGCACAGGATGGCCCTATAAGTAGATTTGAATGCCAGCCTATAACCCATTAACTAACAGCATGCCCCTCATTTCGACCTCAGGTGCATAGGCTTATCAGTAGGGTGGTTTTCTACATCCCAGTTCATCAGGTCCATTGAACTGTGGAGACACTTAAACAACCAAAATAACCTTAAAAACACCTGGCCCTAAAGGCAAAGCTGGGAAAGGGAAATTTATTTCAGTTTCCAAGTGTAATGGGTAAAGGTTGCTGGTATACAGTCATGGTAGCATACTGGTAATTTTATAACACACCTTGGCTTCCAAGGTCATGTGCGGAACACGCCTAACAAGGTGTAGAAAAATAATAATCACATAAGGGACACATTTCAAGCTGTTGAGGTGCCCTGAAGATATTTAATGCAGTTTCCTACACATAAAAATCACTACTCACTTTCATTTGACATTACATGGCCTTGAAAATATCTAGTGGTAGATACGCCCAAGTGAAGTCCAAATATTGATGACATTCCAGAACCTCGGACAAATGGCTGACCCAAGGAATCACTTTATGACCTGTAGCCTTATTATTTTTAGTTCAAACTAGAATAATTTTGAGAACGGCTAGGAGTACTATCAATCAAGCTGGGAAACATATATAAGCAAAATTTATTTCCATGCTATTTTACCTTTAACATACATTATAGTCTCTTTTCTTATTATGGTCTATATTTTTGGCTTTTGGGTACATAAAACAAATTGATTTGTGGAGAAGATAAATAGAAAATTGGTATTTGTTTTGTTTATGTTGTTAGTGTTCTGAATGATGAGGCAAGCTTTTTTATCAAATGTAAATTCTGAGAATATGATGCCAGGTGACTGTATGACCCATCCGCCATGGCAACAGTCAGTGTTTTTAGCAGATAGCAGCCAAGTGAAAGGTTATGCATATTACTCTATTTGAGACCATCTGCTGAGTAGTTTCATTACAAAGAATAAGCTTAGAATGCATATGGGCCATTTAAGCTCAAGCTTGGCATCAGGATTTGAGAAAACAGAAGCCAAATTGATCTCAGAGAGATGCCTTGCCCTTTATTTCTTTTGCTACATTTTTCCAAACACCTACTACCATTATTACACTTGTTCTAATATGCATAAGACCTCATTCACATATATGCATCCATGTGAACACATGAACATTGTTTAATAACTTATTGCCAAACTTGATGTATATATAATGATCTTGAGAAAAGAGAGTGTTGCCCAGTGTCAGCATTCCAACTTAAGGTAACATGTTCCTTCTTAACTCACTCTGCTGCAGTCAACCAGTTTCTTACCAGAAGAACTGAAATTTGCAATGTGAATTTTAAGGAGTTACCTGCTGTGAAGCATCTTTCTAATAAGATCCTCTTTTATTCTTCATTGCTTTCCCCTGTGTATTTGTTGTAGAGCAGATTATCAACTTCTGGTGGTCTCACTTGGCATTTCCTAATAATCAAGTGAATCTGATAGAAGATATAGAAAGGATCGTTGCATGAGAGTGCAAAATTGAAAGAGTCCCAGTAACACACTGTGAAACTTCTATACCTTCTATGCTTTAGCCCCTTGTGGATGTCCAGGATGTCTTGAAGATTGTCCAAGATTTTGCTACTTTATGTGAAGGAAAATATTCAGAAGGTGCTAGTGGGCTTTCAGGAGTGAATGTGCAAGGAGTATTTAAAATTGATTTCCTGTCTCCAGGGTTAGGCTGGTCAAGGACATAAATGGGGTTTTGTAGATGTTGTATAACAACTAATTATCCCCCTCTCTTTCCCATGTTCTCTCCAGAGAATAGCTGAAGGTTTTCAGGAGACTGGGTTATGGTATTTCCTTGCTTTTTTGTTTACAATCCCTGGTCCAGTCAGCGTTGTTGATAGGCACTTGGAAATTCAAAAGCTATGCCACAGGACCACAATACCTTGGAGTTTGAAAACACAAAAAGGTCAGTTTAGCTGATTTTACTCTTGTGATGATATGTCTTGCAATTGATACCCCTACTAGGCTCAGATTTAACTTTGGGTTTGGAGCAGGACAAGTATCCCACTTGATAAATTAATGCCAAGTGTTGCAGGGGGCCTCTTGGCTGCTTGTTCATTTCCTGGCATCCCAGACCCCCAAAATAATCACACATAAACTGTATTAATTAAATCACTGCTTGGCCCATTAGGTCTAGCTTTTTATTGGCTAACTCTTACATATTAATTTAACATATTTCTATTAATCTGTGTATTAGCACGTGGCTGTGGCTTACAGGCTAAAGTTACAGCATCTGTCTTGGGCAGAGCTACATGGCTTCTCTCCGACTCCTCCCTTCTTTTTTCCAGCATTCAGCCTAGCTTTCCAAGCTTAATTAAGTTCTGCCCTGCTATAGGTCTGAAGTAGTTTTCTTTGTTAATCAATGGTAATCACAGCATACAGAGGGAAATCCCACATCAGCCAGCAGCATTTCCTTATAGACTTGTAACTCTTAAGTTTTAAATTATTGTGATGCTTCTCTTGCAGCTATCTCTCCCACGACTGGCTGCAGACCCCATATTTAATGCCATATATTCTGTCAGGATTTTGATCAGAGCAGCTTCTCCTTGTTTGTATCTCTTTTCCACAACCACAATTGGAAGTTTGCTATCGCTTCTCTCTCCTCAAACGAGATTAAACAAGGGATGGATAAGCACTAGTATGTACATACCTCAAAGACACAGTGACATTCAAAGACTATGTTAAAATGAAAGCCTTTCTTTTTGTTTAAACAGAAAAAGGGGAAATGATGTGGGAGTATTCTCCTGTATTTTGTATTACTCTTATTGGTTGAATAAAGAGCTGCCTGGCTTATAAGATAGGTCAGCCCTTAGGTGGGTGGAGTAGACAGAACGGAAGTTCTGAGAAGAGAGAAGGAAGTGGGCCAGTCGCCATGAGGGTCCTGCCGCAGATGGAAGTACCGTAGAACTGTCCAGTAAGTCACTCACCTTGTGGTGACATACAGACTTTTATAATGGGTTAGTTTAGATGTGAGAGCTAGCCAAGAGAAGGTCAGGGATAATGGGCAAGGCAGTATTTAAATGAATACAGTCTCGTGTGGTTATTTCGGGAAAGCAACCAGCAGCTGAGCAGGCCAGCAGCTGGGGGCTTGAAGCTGGGTGCTGGGAACACAACACACACCTCTTCCTCTATTTACAACACTACTCAATGTTTTATTCTTCCAGTTAGAATTCATCTTCTTTTAGCCACTTGCAGAAAGTCCAATGGTATCCTAATACTGTTGCCTTCTTTTATATTAGGTAGCTAGTTCCCAGAAGGAGGACTAATGACATGATTAATTCTGTTTCTAACTCTGACAATAACATCTTACACACAGAGGTGGTATGGTTATAACCAGAGACAAAATGGCTATAGAAATGAAAATTTAAATATTCTTTAAATCATATATCCATTAGAAATCAGCATAATCCTATCTATCATTGTGATTTACAACTAATATTCCATAGGTTCAATTATGATTTCAACCATTAATTTTTCTAGAAAATAAATATTAATTGCCTACAAATACTAGGCATTTAAGAAATAGCAGGGCTTTTAAATTATTTTTATTTGGGGAGCAGTAACACAGCTAGATATATATTACATTATATCCTTTGTCTAAATTATTGTTTTGTACTATTGATTGAGCTACTTCTCTACACCTGTATAAGAGGTTTCATGCCAGAACTCCAAGAGTAAACTATACTTACTTCTGAATCTAGCCCTTTTTAGAGTTTCCCTTATAAATCACCTTTAATTTCTGCTCCTATTTTGTACCACATAACACTAGTAAAGAGCTCATCTGCCTATTGAATATGGGAAATATGTAGTTAATGAATACTTTCTGAAGGTAGCTGAATTTGAGTTAGACCTTGAAGTGAGAATAAAAATGAAGAGAAACAATTATCTAGAAAGAGATATTAGTAAGAACCAAAATAGGCACAATTCATGAAAGTTGTTTACTAAATTTATTTTGAATAGGCACTAAAAAGCATCAGTTCCATATTTATTTTTTAAAAAAGGTTCTAAGCTCAGTCTATTTTTATCAACAACAATCTACTGTAGTACATTAGCTGACTCTTTTTTCATTTTTGTTTCTCAGGACAGCGTTTCACTGTGTAACAGCCTTGGCTGTCCTAGAACTAGCTCTGTAGACCAGATTAGCCTCAAACTCAGATCCACCTGCCTCAGCTTCCTTAGTGTTGGGATTAAAGTGTTGCCCACTCTAGCTATCTTTAAAACATATACTTTAATAGGGATAAAGGACACAAGCAGATTTACAATACCAGACCCTGGATCCGTGCTTCTCTGAAGACGCTTACCGACCGACCCAAGACCCGCGCAGAGAGAGACCTTTTTCACGCAGACTCAACCTTTTATACCTAATTGGGACCTGATGGTCCAACCCTGAACAATCAGCCAATGGCTAATGGCAGGGCGTGGTTACTAGCCTGATAGGCTAAAGCTGTTTCCCCATCATTAAAGGCATGTGCCACCACCACCTGGCAAATTAGCTGACTTTTAGTTTACCATCTTAGGGCTTTTCTCCGTGGTCTTTCCTAACTATTGGCAGTCCATTTCTATTTCATTTTGCTAATAAATTCAGAGACATTTCATGTTTCATCTCTTTCCAAAATCCACTCTTGACTAATGACACTAGACATCTCTGCCCTAACTTATTCGAATCTCAGAGCTAAAGCACTGTGCATTCTTCCATGCATTTTTGTGAATAGTTTCCTAACCAGCTTAGTTTTTGATAGTAAAAGTTATTGAAACAAAGTTTAACTTCTTTAAGTTTTGTTCACTGCTTTTTTGTTTGTTTGTTTGTTTTTAGAGACAGGGTTTCTCTGTATCTTTGGAGCCTGCGCTGGAACTAGCTCTTGTAGACCTGGCTGGTCTCGAACTCACAAAGATCCACCTGCCTCTGCCTCCTGAGTGCTCGAATTAAAGGCGTGCACCACCACCGCCCGGCTTGTTCACTGCTTTCTACAGTACCATATACACACAGCACATCATTAGACATAATTTAGCTGTTCTGGCTAATGTAGCCAGCTAAATTTAACATTTTAATCTAGGTTACAATGGGGAGTTTGGGGTCTTGAGTAAATGTACAATCATAAAACCTTCCATAATGAAAACTGAGAGTGAGAAGAAGGGGATGAGTGAAAGAAGCCAGTACTTGAATAGTTTAAGATTGATTTAGGACCTTTTTATAAAAGGTGTCCTGGCAAGGTGAACTCATCCATCTTTGTAGTAATGATTTTCACAATTAGAGTTGTTAAAGACAGAAAGTCATGCCAAGTTTGTAGATGTGTGTGTGTGTGTGTGTGTGTGTCTTTCTATATTGATGTGTGGTGAGACAATGTGCAATCATTACCTTACATTGTAATTTCCTACATCATTAACCGAACACATCAGAGAGATCTTATCTTCTTAACTATTTTGTTTGTTAACATTTTTGGAAAAGAAAGACATTCTTCTGTCCTTTCAGAACTTCAACATTTATTCTTTTGAGAGAAGGGCAAATATTTGTGGATATTTGTTAAAGAGGGGGAAAAAACTGGTTCAGAATTTCCAGTTGCTGTAAAAAAAATACAGAGTGATCCTTTTAATATTTTTGTTTAGGTTTCAAAATCTGAATACCTTTAATATTCTTCTATCCTCAACTCAAAAAAGCCCTTTGAAGTTAAGATATGATTGGAGAATGAAGGGCATTATGATACACAACTGTTTAGGTTTCTGGGCATTTATATTTGCTGCAGGTAAATCTCCAAGTTCAAACATTTTACATAAAATTGATAGAACAGGACAAACAGGATATACTTATCTATTCTATTGTTTAAACTGTGAAGTTTAATTTGAAAGACAGACTTTTCTGATTCTCAAAAGCCCCTGAAAAGCAAAAGTGCACTGTAGGTTTATGCTTCCTCATGTATTAAATCACAATGTGCCATAGGTTCCCTGAAGACCTCTAATTTCAGTTCAGGAAGAACTGAAAGTGTCATATATTTTGTATTTTCAGGCAGAGAATAAAAACCAAAATTATGAAGTCTCTAATGACCTCTATAATGTTGAATAATAGTGAGTCACTCTGATCTCCTGGTGACGAATATTGCAATCTTGGGAAAGAAATGCTAGAAGTTTCATATATTTGAAACTTCCTCAGATTAAGGTCACTCTCAGGCTTATCTCCTTGGTGTCAGACCTTGACCTAAGGATTTGAGTTGAGGCAGTTTCTTTCAGTATTGATGCTGGTATAAACATATAGAAGACTGTGGACTTGAAAGAACAAAGGGAAGGAAGAAAATACAGTATATACTAAGATCTGTGTGAAATAACCCGGATGAAAGGGACACAGTGCAACTGTGAACCTCTGGAGCTTTAGGAATCATGCCTCAAAATCATCTCATCTGAAGAAAATGGGTATTTTCTCTAAATTCCATTCAGTTTTGTTCCAGGTCTGTTTTTAAGAACATTAGCTTTTGGGACTTTCTAGAGGACTGAGGGGAGGACAGAAAAAGAATTATTGGAACTTGCAGTAGTAGATCATTTGTGGGTACAGAATGTATGTTCACAACTATTAGTAAATCAAGAATTAAATACACCTGGGCTAGAGAGATGACATAAATGCTACAGTGCCTGTTTCATGGGTATGAAGGTCTGAGCTTGGATTCTTAGCATTATGTAAAAATGTTAGACATACAGATGATGAAGCCAACTAAATGTTCAGTCATGAAGGAAGGAAAGGACCCATGAAAGTCCAGCCCTAGGTTAGGAACTAATTTCAATTAGTGGCTGATGAGGGAGAGGTACCCAATCTTAAAGAACATCTGGTCATTTGTAGGTAGGTTGCCCAAGAACAGTGAATAACTCCATACCCACCTATATATGGGCAGCACTAATTGGACTCAGTTGGTTATTTATATTAATAAGTAGGACGTGTAAGTAAGAGGTAGATATAGGACAGATATTGAATTTGGGGAACCAGAGAATATGTAGGATAAAAAGAGAGGTGGATATGACAAAGATATATTGTATGCATGTAAGAAATTTTTTCTCTAGTTTCTTTTTTTCCTTTTCTTGTTTTTAATGTTAAAAGAAAAATTTACATTTACTCCCCTTGTCCCAGGCCCTCCCACTCCCCCAC
>JAQHUG010000060.1:5823434-5835596 GCA_028555095.1 Dicrostonyx torquatus | reverse complement strand
GGGAGGGTGGAGATGGAGGAAGGGCAGATATTGGAGAAGGGAATAAGATATCTACATTAAGGGAGTCATTTTAAGATTGGCAAGAGACTTTTCTCTAGAGGGGATCCCAGGTGTTCCCAGGGATGTCCCTAGCTAGGTACTTGGGCAGCAGAGGAGAGGGTGTGTGAACTGACCTTGTCCCATAGTTACATTGTTGAATATCTTGATAGTCACCATAGAAATTTCACATGATGGATAGAGATAGAACCAGAGACCCACATTCAAATCAGAGCGAGAAAATTTAAAGATTAAAAACTGTCTAAATGTTAAAAAGCCAGGCAAGGAAAAGTATGTGCACCTATATCCCCAGAACTGATGCATTGGATGAATAAGTGGATTCCTAATATCCACTTGATTGATACCATTGATCAGGTAGTCTAGTCAGACTGGTGAGCTTTAGGTTGAGAGTCCCGGTCATAAATGTCATAAGTACATACCCACACCATAGTACACACACACTCATACACACACACACACACACTATACAGCACACATACAAAATGTGAAAGGTATACATGTTAAAAATTTTGAAAACAACCTAATTATAATTTAAATTATAAGAACATTATTTTGTCCAGCCTTGTTGCCTAGAAAATGTGAAAGAATCTATGCAGCCTGTATTAATCATTTTCAATAGAAGGATATCAATATTTACCTCATGGAACTTGTCCAGATTAACTTGGAATTGTTAGTATACTATCTATGTCTTCACAATTGAAAAGCATAACTATTATGAAAGCAGGACAGAGTATGTGGACTACGTATGGTGGGAAATTTTGTTTGAGGAAACAATTCTTGTGTTGAGCCTTTAAGAATTTATATAAGCCAAATGACATGGTAATTATCTCTGTTACCCAGCATACTTGAGGCCTCAAAACAAAACTCATAACCGGATTAGCTGCATAGTCATAAGGTCTCATTTTTTCTGATCACTTCTAAAGATGAACTGACTCCAAACAGTTCTGAGTATGTTTATTAACTGATCATTTATATTGTTACAAAGATTGACATTGCCTTCATATCCACTACTTCTCATCATAATCTAGTTTTAACCCCATGGGAAGATGGTACTCTTCCTTACAAACCTCTGTTATTCTTACTTTAGACAATAACATGTGAGCATATGTGAGTTGTGTCTCTCCAGCATGGTTTCATTTAGTTGTTAAATCTCTCTCCAGCTCTTTCTTCCACTGCTAACAAGACTATGGAGTCAGGTGTTGATATGGCAGCCTGTTAATTGGTCATCACATGGAAAACAGCAGCCATGTAGACCTAGCATGCATCTTTCAATATGTGAAAAATAAATAAGCTGTTGTTGTCAGAAGCAAAAGAGAGTTAAGCATTTTAACTGTCATAGAGCTCATTTTACTTTATCATAAGCATCAACAAAATGCTGATTTTGCCCTGAATAATGTTGTGGATGGAGAAAGATGCTGCCTTTTATATTTCCTTTAATCCTAACTGCAGCAGTAGTCTTGGCATGTGTGCTTACAAAGGAGAAGAGTTCATGTAGGGGCACAGTGCAGAGACAAGTAGTTAAAGTTTACTTCAGCAGGGGACAAAGCAAAAACACAAAATATGTGTATCTTTCAGAATAGTGAGTGGACTGAGCTAAGTAATAAAAGCACAGGGCTGCCTCTGATATCTGGGCTTGTCAGTTGTTTTGTACCCTATCTCTTCCCTTTTTCCTCATCTGGGGATATTTGGAGTGGTCTCTTTCTTAGTATGGGCAATAGCGTTCTTAGATGCAATCCACCCCACAATTCAATTTGTTACAATTAGACAAAATAACATGTATAAATTTATTCTTTGTAGAATTTAAAATTTATTAAGATAAAGTTTAAGGATGTTTTAGGCATGGCCTTGGGGTTGGACTCTATCCCTTACTTAGCTACAAGCCATATTATAATTCTTGTGTTTTTTAAAAATGTCAATTGGACATAAGCTAGAATTGTTTTGGAAGAATAACCTTTAACTGAGAAAATTTCCCTCCCAGACTGGCATGTGAACAAATCTGTAGGAGCATTTTCTTGATTGATTCTTCATGTGGGCAGACCCAGATAACTGGCTATGCCACCCAATTGGATAGTCTTGAATATATATATATATAATATATATATACATACCCGTATATATACATATACATACACACACACACACACACACACACACACACACACACACACACACACTAGATGGAACAGGCCAGTTAGCAGAATTCTTCCATTAACTCTGCTCCTGAATCCATGCTTTTCCTTTGAGCTCATGCCTTGACTTCCTAGATGACGGACTACAAGTGGTAAGATGAAATAAAGCTTTTCCTCTTCAAGTTACTTTGTGTCATGGTAATTCATCATAAGAATAAGAACACTAACTAAGACATTTCTTTAGTATTCATAATTCTACCATTTTAACCATAACATTCATTTTAGCCTAACAATAAAGATAACTTTAGCGAGAGAAACCTACATGTAGTTTCTCTTTCTATATGCACTGGGTCATTTGTTTAATCCTCTTACGACATAAATTGAAAAACAACTAATACAATGTCATTTTCTTGCTGCATTAATTATATCCTGAATTTAAGTAAAATGTTTTCTTTACTGATTCACTTAACCACAATTAATAAAAACTCAGGTTCAGAAATTTGGGTTCAACCTGAAGATCCAAAAAGCAACACATAAGGCCACTGGCTGAAATGGTGATCCTATCTCCTGAAATCTCAGAAAGAGACTGTGTCTGAGAGCTGTCTCACTCCGTCTTGATATTCCTTTCTAGGGCTGGTATGCACGACTTGATTTCTATGGCAACTAGGGTGGCTTCTAGGATTAAAGTTCTATGTCATTATGGCTACAGGGATTAAAGACATATGTCATTGTTGCTACTGGGATTAAAGATGCATGTCATTGTTGCTACTGGGATTAAAGGTGTGTGTTACCATAGTCTGGTTTGTAAGGCTGACTAGTGGCACTGTTTTCCTCTCAGATCTTTAGGCAGGTTTTGTTTTTTTCCTGAGACATGGTTTCTCTGTAGCTTTGGAGCCTGTCCTGGAACTAGCTCTTGTAGACCAGGCTGGCCTCGAACTCACAGAGATCCACCTGCCTCCGCCTCCCAAGTGCTGGGATTAAAGGTGTGCAACACCACCGTCTGGTTTTCAGGCAGTCTTTATCTATTAGTATGAATTTAAAATGCCACTCTAATCCATGAATTAAATTTTGAGGTGAAGCAAAATGAAAATTTTTCTTGGCATGCATTTGTATCATGGTTAACACTTTATAGTAGTTCCCAAGAAAAACTTATTCAGGTTCATGAACTATAAGATAGTCTTAATTCTAAGGACTGTGACTATACTATAACAAGTTGATCATTGGATGAATTTTGGCACCCCTAAAATTTGTAACACTGAAGGAGTGGTACCAGTAACATGGTAAGTACTAACCTTTGCACCTAGTCCTCTAAAAATGAACAAAATCATAATACTTTGTTAAAGTAAATTAATAGACTCTAGAATTGGGTGAGGAAATTGAAAAACCTAAGATAAAACACAAACCTGAGAAAAATGTCTTGAAGTAGAAAAGACAACAACTTTCACTTTACATATCAGTGCTTCCTTCAGTTATAATAGCTCACTCATCACCAAGAAGAATCTGTTTCCGATGCAGTTTGTCTTTGGAGGCAAAGAATGAATCAAATAAGTATACAACCATCACAACCTTACAGCTGTTCTCCAAAGACCTCATTCTGTCTCATACTGTTCAAAGTGTTGGTGCATGTTTCATACTTAGAATGTCTGGGAGAAGCTAAGAAATATTTGACAGTGAGTCATTGGTATCATCGTAACATTTGTGAGATTAGGATATTGTGTATCACTGTGGAATTTCTCTTTTGGAGAAGGAAGAAAGGACATTCAAATTTTCATGCAACAATCCAGAAAGACTCTCAGAGAAAAGAATGTGTGACTGTCAGCAGCTAGCCTGGAACTGTAGGACTTAATTAAGAGGCACAACCTTGTGACTTTTAAGAAAAACTTGTGGCATTTGTAGAAAACATGGATGACTTTTAGTGTGATTCTCTGGACAAAAATGGTGAAAGACTTGCAGTGGCCTGCATGGAACTACAAGATTAGAACATAGTATCTTAAACACAAACCTAAGACTTTTCTCCCAATAGGGAAAGAGAATAACATGGGCATGAATAACAACATAAAATATTTGAGAACTTCCCAGAAATTTTACCTGGGAGAATTATTGTAAATTTCTCTCCTTAAACTAATCCTCAACGACCTTAGCATGCTCAACAAATGTGCAAACACCAGGGTAAACCTACAGAATATCAAGACTCTGCGTATGAAGACACAACAAAAGGAATATTTCTCTAGTAACTGATACTTAAGAAATGGGGATAAAGTTGCATAACAGGGTCTAAAACAAGCTTTTAAAGCATGAGTAGGATGAGAGAGATCACTGAACAGTTAAGCATACATATTGCTCTTACAGAGGACCAGAGTGGGATTCCCAGCACCCACATCCTGTAGATCACATGACTAATTTCAAATTTAAGAAATCTTATTGAGCTTTTCTGACTGCTTCAGGTAGCAACTACATTAATGATCATGTGTGCCCACAGAAACACATAAGCATAAATAATTAAAAATGAAATGATTTTTAATAAATGATGTAAGTTGGACATGGTAGTACACTCAAGAGACGGAAGCAAACATATCTGATAATGTTATTTATCTTTCTGGATCAGAGTTACCTCACTCTATGTGAAGTTTTCTGGATATATCTATTTGCCTGCAAATCTCAAGATGTCATTATTTTTTTTTCTGCTGTGAAGTACTCCATAGTGTAAATGTATTTTTTGGTTGAAGGCATTTAGGTTGTTTCCAGATTCTGGTTATGACAAACAGTGTTGCTATGAACATAGTTGAGCACATGTCCTTGGGGTACAATTGATCATGCTTTGGTATATACTCAAAAGTGTAATTGCTGAGTCTTGAGGAAGGTTGTTTCCTAATTTTCTTAGAAAATGCCATCTGATATCCAAAGGGGCTATACCAGTTTGCACTCTCACCAGCAATGCAGGAGTGTTCCCTTTACCCCACATCCTCTCCAGCATAAGTTAGAATCAGTGATTTTGATCTTGGCCATTCTTATAGGTGTAAGATGAAATCTCAGAGTTGTTTTGATTTGCATTTCTCTGATGGCTAAAGATGTTGAACATTTCCTTAAGTGCCCTTCAGTCATTTTATATTCTTCTGTTGATAGTTATCTTTTTAGTTCTATGCCCTCCCTTTTTTTTAACTAGACTATTTGTTATTTTGATGACCAATTTCTTGAGTTCTTTGTATATTTTGGAGACCAGCGCTCTGTCTGATGTGGGGTTGGTGAAGATCTATTCCCATTCTTTAGGTTGCTGATTTGTTTTGTTGACCATGTTCTTTGTTTTACAGAAGCTTCACAGCTTCAGGAGGTCCCATTTATTAATTTTTTCTCTCAGTGTTTGTGCTACTGGGGCTATATTTAAGAAGTGGTCTCCTGTGTCAATGCATTCAAATGTACTTCCCAATTTCTCTTCTATGAGGTTCAGTGTGGTTGGTCTTATGTTGATGTTTTTAACCCATTTGGACCTGAGTTTTGTGTATAGTGATAGATATGGGTCTATTTTCATTTTTCTACATGTTGATATCCAATTATGCCAGCACCATTTGTTAATTATGCTTTTTTCCATTTGATATTTTTTGCTTCTTTGTCAAAAATCAGGGTTTTATAGGTGTGTGAATTAATATCTGGTTTTTCAATTTGTTTCCATTGGTCCTCCTGTCTGTTTTTATGCCAAGCCAGGCTGTTTTCAGTACCATAGCTTTGTAGTACAGTTTCAAGTCAGGGATTGTGATGTCTGCAGATGTTCATTTATAGCACAAGATTGTTTTGACTATCCTGAGATTTTTTTTGCCCTTCCATATGAAGTTGTGTTCTGTTCTTTCGAGGTATGTGAAGAATTTTGCTGGGCATTCCATTGAATTTGTAGATTTCTTTGGGTAAGATTGTCATTTATACTATATTAATTTTACCTACCCCAAAACATGGGAGATCTTTCCATTTTCTTGTGTCTTCAATTTTTTTCTTCAAAGATGTAAAGTTCTTGTCATACAGGTCTTCCACTTATTTAATTTGACTTACTCCAAGATATTTTATGCTATTTTTGGATATTGTGAAAGGTGATGTTTCTCTGATTTCTTTCTCAGCCCATTTATCATCTGTGTAAAGGAGGGATGCTGATGTTTTTGAGTTAATCTTAAATCCTGCTACATTACTGAAACTGTTTATGAGTTGCAGAAGTTCCTTGGGAGAATTACTGGGGTTGCTTTTGTAAACTATATCATCAGCAAATAGTAAGAGTTTGACTTTTTCTTTTCCAATTTGTAGCCTCTTGTGTTGTCTTATTGCTCTAGCAAGAACCTCAAAAACTATATTGAATATATATGGAGAGAGTGGACAACCTTGTCTTGTTTCTGACTTCAGTGAGATTGCTGTGAGTTTCTCTCCATTTAGTTTGATGTTGGCTGTTGGCTTGCTGTATATTGCCTTTATTATGTTTGGTATGTTCCTTGTTTCCCTGCTCTCTCCAAGACCTTTATCATGAATGAATGTTGTATTTTGTTGAAGGTTTTTTCAGCATCTCATGAGATGATCATGTTGTTTTCATTTTTCAGTTTGTTTATATGGTGGATTACATTGACAGATTTTCGTATGATGAAAATCTAAAAGTGTATTAGAAAACAACATAGATTCATAGAAGTTGAGAAAAGAATATGGAGAGAAAACAGACAGATGTCATAAAATTTTCCAAAACATCCCTGCATTTCTGGGATGAAATCAACTTGATCTATTTTCCATTAATTTTATTCTTAAAATATTAATTTCACAAATTTGCAGCATGCATGTATACAGTGTATAATGACAAAATTACATTTTCTTTATCTGAACATTTACATTGTAAATAATATATAATAATTACACTTATACTGTTCAGAAAAATATGCCAGTACATGAACATATCAGTTATAGCAGCTAACTTTTCTAGGTATTTGTCGATTTTTTTCTTAGTCCCTTTAAGTTTCTCTCCTTTCTATTTATAAAATTAATTTTTGTGAACAATGGTCCTTATACTCTACTAAATAACTGGATAATTTATTTGTTACTAATCATGTTTTGGAAAATTTTATGACATCTGTCTGTATTCTCTCCATATACTTTTCTCAACTTCTATGAAACTATGTTGTTTTCTAATACACTTTTAGAATATCCACATATCCATTTAATATAATATTAAACTTCTTGCATTTGACTAATTTTATCCACTGTAATGATCATCTGGTTTATATAATATACTTCAAATTATATGATATAATTCTTTATATGGCTGCATTATTATTATTGTTTCATAGTTTCTTTTCCTGTGTATTTAGTCATAGACTCCTAGGATTGTTCTATATCTTAGCTAGTGTGAATGGCTTCTCTATGATATGCTAATATGATTTACCTGGGCTATCTGTCCTTGCTACAGTTAAGCATGAGTGTCATCTTATTTGGATCAAGAATCACATAGGAATTTAGTTAAACCCACTTCTTTTTATTTTTTATTACTTTATAAATAATACCATTCAAAATTTCCACTTCCTCCCCTCCTCCCACTTCCCTCCTGCTCCCCCACTCACTCTCTCTCCTCCCCATCCAGTCCTAAGAGAGGGCAAGGTACCCTACCCTGTGGGAAGTCTAAGGCTCTCCCAGCTCCGTTCAGGCTTAGGAAGGTATACATCCAAATAGACTAGAATCCTAAAAAGCCAGTACATGTAGTAGAGACAAATCCCAGTGCCATTATCATCGCTTCTCAATGTGCCTCAATTGTCAGCCACATTCAGAGGGTCCAGTTTGATCCCATGTTCGTTCAGTCCCAGTCCAGCCAGATTTGGTGAGCTCTCATTAGATCAGGCACATTGTCCCAGTGGGTGGACCAACCCCTCGCCAAAGAAAAACAAAAAATATTGGAAGCAGACAAGATTGCCAGAACCTTCATCTGGCGACAGATGGAGACAGAGACAGAGACCCACATTAGAGCACTGGACTGAGCTCCCAAGGTCCAGTTGAAGAGCAGAAGGCGGGAGAATATGAGCAAGGAAGTCAGGACTGCGAGGGGTTGGTAAACCCACTTCTTTATGTACGTATGATGCTATGGTTACAGAGTTCTAAGAGTGTAGAGAAATTCTTTTAATTTAAGAAGTGCCTCCCATAGGCTGGGCATCCAGTTGTGTTAGAAGGGAAAGAAGAGAGAGTCAGCTAACCCAGACATTGTCAATGTTTTCCTTGTTCATTGATGACAGTCATTCTCTTATGTCTCACCCTCCCTTCAATGATAGACCAAAACCTCTGAAGCCATGAGCCCAAAGAAGTCTTTCCTATCAAAGTTATATCATCAGGCATTTTGTTACAGTGATAAGGGAGCTCAATACTACCTTTGAAAAAAATATGTGGATAAGTAAATAAAATTATATTATGTATTTCAAGTCTTAGAAGACTCTCCATATTGTTTTTCATGATGGTTATTCTAACTTATGTTCTTATGCCAACCAGATATGAATTATATTTGTCCTAATTTTTTAATTAGCTTCTGACTACAGATCAAAAATTACATCTACAGTGAATATTAAAATTTCATTTTCCATTTAATTATCTGTTAAATGTACAGTATAACAACTACTTATATCACACCTACATTGTATTACTATAAATAATTTAGTATCATATTTGAACATTGCACAGGTTTTAAGCAAATACTATGGCATTTTATATAAAGTTTTAAAACATTCATGCATTTTCACACATTTCTGAGGTAAGTTAATACTATCAGTGATTCTCTGGTACCAAGTGATAACTCTAGTATAAAAGTTTACAGGCACAACAGTAGAAATGCCATGAATGTAAACAATTATTAATGATGCACAATATTAAAATATGTAAAGTGTAATGTCAATAGTATAAAGTATCTGTGAGAGGATATAAACGTGTAAAGTATTTATATATGCCTCATGGTAACTAAACACAAAAAAATCTTATAATGACAAAAGAGGGAAATAAATCAAAGAATATTACAATAAAAATTCAAGAAATACCAAGGGAAAAAATCTTGAAAATGGACAGTAAATAATTCATATAAAATCAGTAGTAATTCTGTCACTATTAAACATTATTTTGAAAATAAAATGATAAAAAGATCTAGTTTGACTGAATAAATGATAAAGTATAACCGAAATATATGCTGTCTATAGGAGAAGCAGTGTAAATTTAAGTATTCACATAAATTGGAAGAGAAGGAATGGAAAAATACAGATCATGCAAAGAATAGCTGAGTGACTATATTTATGTTTGATGAATACATTTTAAGTAAAAAAAAAGGCAGAAAGTTCAAAGGAGAATATTATTTGTGGATTCTCTCTATTGTTTTCCATAATAACAGCAGCAATTGACACTTTTTCAAAAGTTAATGATAAAATAACTGTTATCTGGAATTGAAAATTATAAACATGTGCATATAGCATGAGGGTATCTAAATTTACAAGGATATATTACTGTAACTGAAGGGTGATATAGGTGGTTATGGAATCATATAGAAAAATGTAATACCCTACTTTCAATAATAAAAAGAATATATATAGACAGAAGTTTGGAAAGTTGCTTGGGGGATACTATGCCAGCATGAGAACATGAATTTGATCCTTAGTGCTCACATAAAAGCTAGATATGGCAATATACATCTGGAGAAACAGTTCTTCAGTTGGAGGGAGAGGACAGATACCAGAGACTCATAAGACAACCAGTCTAACCAAAATGTAAATTCCAAGTTTATTTAGAGATGCTGTCTTAAATATAAGGTAGAAAATAACATAATTTCACATCTGATTTTGATCTCTGCTCTCCACTTATGCATACATACATAGAAGAGCATCCATACACACATGTGCATACATATGTGTACACTGCCCTCCACAAGAATACATCTAGACAAAACTACTAATAAGAAGATGGCAGATTTGTACAATCCAACAGGAATGAAATGCACATTCTACTTAGTTATGCATAAAATCTTCTTGCGAATAGATCACACACTGAATGACAAATAAAATTTTTATATTTTAGGATTAAAATATTATCAAATTATATTTTATGACAATAGTATAAAACTAGAAATATGTAAAGGAGGGAAACAAAATTCCCCCATTATATAGTATTTGATTTTTGTGTACCCCCTTAAAACATCTATTGAACTAAGAATCAAATAAGTACCTTGACTCAAATTAATAAAAAATATTCCAATATTGATGGGATATAGAGAAAGTATTTTTAACATAATTATTTATTATGTTAATTAATTAATAATTACCTTTATAAAGAAACTAAAAAAAAAGAACTATTATTCCAAAGTTGGTATAACAAAGGAAATTAGTAGATATTGAAACACAAGTAAATGAAATAGAGACTAGAAAGTCAATTGCTAAAATCAATAAGATAAAAACAGCCAATATAATAAAACAATATTGAGATATGGACACATAATTGAAAAAAACTGGACTAGGATAAAGACAGAAATGCCTGAATTAACAAAAGCAAAAAAGAGGATGGAACATATAAGATCATGTTTAAGGACAATGAGAAAGATATGTGATCAAGCTGTACCACGACTTAAATGGATAAATTTCTAGTCACATAAAACCTAACAAATACTAGATTAAGAACAACAACAACAAAATACGGACACAAAAATATGACGAAAAATGTTGAGAACAACAACAACAAAAAAACACAAACAAACAGGGAATAACATTTAGTTAGTAATCAACAACCCCTAATAAAAATTCTGAGGCCAGGTATTTTTACTATTGAATTAAACCAATGTTGTTCAAGATCTGTTTTCCATGCTTTGTTAACCTCTACAGTTTTCTCTAACTTGATGTTACTTTGTTTGAGATTTCAGAAGCAGATAAAACTGTATGTTCTTTATATTTTTATTTTATTTTTTATTTTGTTTTCATGAAGCAAGAGACTATATACCATCAATGCAAAGGCTTCCGACCAATTATTTGTATTGTGCTTGGTTGCCTCTTGACTATATTACTTCTGAATAAAAGTTATCAAAGTCTTGAATGAAGTATTATAGAGAATAAATCATAATGGATAAAAAAGAAAACTTTATGCCAATTGATTTAAATCTGTTCCAAATACTTGATCTGAGAGAACTCTTTCAAATTAATTTGGGACATCTTTATTTTGATACCTATGTCAGATGAAGATATTACACAAAAAGAAAATTGAAGACAAATAAGCTACATGAAAATACCTTCAAAATTCCTCAGCAAATTAATGTCAAAAGCACATTAAAAGGAACATTCACCATGACCAATTGAGATTTATCTTAGCAGTGTTATGATAACTTGACCTATACCAACTGTCATACCGTTTCTATTGCTGTGAAGAGACACCATGACCCTGGCAACTCTTATTAAAAAATCATTTAATTGGGTTGCTTGTAGATACAGCTGTTTAGTCTATTATCATTACAGTAGGACATGGTAGCTTGCAGGCAGACATGGTGCTGAAGAAGGAGCTGAGAGTGGGGACGGAGCTACATCATGATCCTGAAGTCAAAAGGAAGTGGTTTGAGACACTGGGAATGGTTTGAGCATATATGAGACCTCAAAGTCCATCCCCACAGTAACATAGTTTCTCTAAGAAGACTGTACGTATTGTAACAAAAAGAGCACCTAATGGTGCCACTCTCTGTGAGTGTATGGGGACCAATTACATTTAAACTAACCTATTCCACTCCCTGGCCACAGTAAGCTTGTAACAATATCATAATGTAAAATGCATTTTGTTCAACTTCAAAGGTCCCCATACTCTGTACCTGAAGGGGTGTGGTCTTCACCATCCCAGCCTGTGACCACACCCGCTGCCACCCCTCTAATTAATTAATGGGGCCGGGTCACCACGTCCCAGGGGATAAAATGGCAAACTCAGGTGGGGAGCGCTCTCTCTGCACGGATCGCCGACCTGCGTACTCCAA
>JAQHUG010000060.1:5790653-5812780 GCA_028555095.1 Dicrostonyx torquatus | reverse complement strand
TTCCCTATATTTAAGAGATGGGGGAGGTATAGTGGATTGATATTTTTATTGTTTGTAACTTTATGTCCAATGTCTGTTTCCATTGTATATAGTTATTTTAGAGCTAAATTGATCTTATTTAGACAAAAAGGGGGAGATGAAGGGGTGTGGTCTTCACCATCCCAGCCTGTGACCACACCCGCTACCACCCCTCTAATTAGTTAATGGGGCCGGGTCACCACATCCCAGGGGATAAAATGGCAAACTCAGGTGGGGAGCGCTCTCTCTGCGTGGATTGCCGACCTGCATACTCCAACGGGGAGCTCCTTTTTGGGTATTGTAATCTATGTGTACCTTGGTCTTGGTCTTGGTCTTTTAATAAATCTGTGTATCCCGTCACATGTAACAGTACCAATCTTGCTTAAAAGCTTATAATTCAAAGTCTTTTCTTAGATTCATGCAAACTCTTAACTGAAATAATCTATAAAATTAAGACCAAAACTCAGATCACATACTTCCAACATGTAATGGCACAGTGTACACATCACCATTTCAAAATGTAGGGAAGGGAGCACAGCGAGGAAATACTGAATGAAAGCAAGACCAAAAACCAGTTGGGCAAATTCTAAACTTTGCATCTGCATATCTAATGTCAAAACTCTCTTCAGATCTTCAAATCCATTCAGCTTTGTTCACTGCAACATAGTTTTTTCTCTTGGATTAGTTCTACTTCCTGTTAGTAGCACTCTTTGGCAGGTATTCAACAACTCTGGCGTCTCTAACATCTTGGAGTCGTCATGGCAATCCAGCCTTCATCTTCACACCTTCTCACAATGGTCTCTCTAGCCTTCCATTAGGGGACACTACTGACACATGCTTGGCCTCAGTGGCTTGCCTTAGTCATGGAAGAAGACTCCATGACTCTCATCTTCTATTCTCGATTCTAAAGCTGGAACCATGTGGCTGAAGCTACCAAGTTCTGCTGCTCTCTGGGGCTAGAACATGACCCCTTCATTTAATTGCATCTGCAGTAGCTCGTTTTCAATGATTACATTCACTGCCTAAGCTTTGCTGTCCTAGAAATTTCTCTGTAGACCAGGCTGGCCTCAAACTCAGAGATAAACCTGACTTTGTCCCCATAGTTCCAGAATTTAAGTTGTGGACTTCTCACACTCATATCTGGGCTTTTGTTTAATTAATCCCTTTTCAGAAATTGGAAGCTTAACTGGGGTGGGATCTTGCCCAGAGGTCACTATACCCTTTATTCCATTTCTTAATATGTTTATCTCCTTGAACACAAGACTCAGTTCCATTCCACTTCCTGGTGCACCTTTTCTCCTCACATCATATAATTTCTTGCTCATCTCACTTGCTTTCGTTGTAAATTTTATAAGCATGAATACTAATAATCACATGACAGAGTCTGTACTAAGCTGTTTTGAGATTTACTCTTCTAATGAAGTTAATCCAAATCTTTTCACTTTAGCCTCAGGCAGACTCTTCAGACAAGGACAAAAAGCAGTCACTTTCTTCACCAAAATATCACAAAGATCTCTAGAGAGCATGGTAAAATTCTTCTTCTCTGAAATCTCTTGAGCCCACTGCTGCACAGTTCAAATCATTCTGAGCACTGCTGTCCTCCATGTTCCTACTAATGTGGCCAATTAAGCAGTGCTAAAAGCATTCCACTGCCTGCCTAAGCCAAAGTACCAAAGTCCAAATTCATTCAAAAAAATAAATAAAATCTGGTCAGTCCTATGACAGCAATACCCCAGGCCCTAGTACCAACATCTGTTTTAGTTAGAGATTCTATTGTTGTGAAGAGACACCATGACTATGGCAACTCTTTTAAAGGAAAACATTTAGTCTAGTGACTTACAGTTTCAGAGATTTAATCCATTATCTCAATGGTGGGAAATGGCAGCTTGCAGGCAGACATGGTGCTGTAGTAGGAACTGAGAGTGGAAAAGGAGCTACATCTTGACCCTGCAGACAACAGGAAGTGTTCTGAGACACTTGGCATTGCTTGACCATATACGGAACCTCAAAGTCCATACCCACAGTAATGCACTTCCTCCAACAAGGCCATACCTACTGGAACAAAGCCACACGGCTTGATAGTGGTATTCCCTATGAGCTAATGTGGCTCAATTACATTCAAACTACCACACCAGTCAATCAATATAGTATGCCATTAATAGAATAAAGAGTAGCAATCATGTGATCATCTCAATAGATTCAGAAAAAATCATTTGACAAAATTCTACTCTCAGTAGAAAAAGTCCACAGAGAAGGAACACATCTCTATAAAATAAAAGGCACACTTGAGAAGTCATCAACTAATATCATACTCAGAACATTAATAGGTGTTTGATTGAGATAAAGCATATGGTTGTTAAAGATTGTCACTCTCTCAGCTTTTGTTTAGTATAGAAGACCTACCCAGAACAATTAGAAATGAGAAAAAATAAAAAAGATACAGAACTAAGAAAAAATGACTTCAGATTATTTCTGTTTGCTGACATGATCTTATACATTGATGACAAATGTCAAAAAAGATATCAGTAAAATATGTTAGACTTGGTAAAGTCAGTAATATTTCAAGACACAAAATAAACTCTCAAAAATTTTTTTCTGCATAGTAGCACGTGTAAAATAAAAATTTAAACTCCAATTAATAATAGCTACCTAAATGATGAAAAGGGAATTGTCCTAAGATGGATATTTAGAGCATCCTTCACAGAAGAGGAGACTGAAAGAATTCAAGAGTTTACTGGGTGGTGGCTGCTTAAACCTTTAATACTAGTGCTAAGGAAGCAGAGGCAGAAGGGTCTTTGAGTTCAAGCCCACCTTCATCTACAAAATGAGTTTCAGGGCAGTTAAGGCTGCACAGAGAAACCCTATCTCAAAAAACTAAAAATAAAATGAAACAAAAACAAACAAACACAAGAACCAAAAAACAGCCAAACAAACAAAAAAAAACCCTCAAGAACAGAATTTACATGTTGGAAGATGAAAAGAAATGCTGTGAAAAGCTTTCTCCTGGATATGACTTTGCTTTTGCATCCATGAACTCAGCAATTGTAGTTACTGTACAAGGACTGCAAAAGACTGGACCCATCAACACTCTATCATGGTTGAAATATGATTTCATGAGGCTTGCACACTTCCCTGAGAAGCTATAGGTAATTAATTGTTGCTAGGGGAGAAGGAGTCACAGTCATTAGTGGAGTATCCACTTGTTAGTTGTCCTTGTTTCTGTAAATAACCTTCCACCAATGCTCATGCAAACAACCCTAATAAAATGTAGTAGTTCCCAACAAAGACAAGAAAGTAAAAAGGAGACTATTGAGAATAAAAGGGGTTCAATGGAAGGGGAGTGGGTAAGAGAATGATGACAGGGATATGATAAAAATAAAATAAAAGAGCTGGACAGTGGTGGTTCATACCTTAAATCCCAGCACTTAGGAGGCAGAGACAGGTGGATCTCTGTGAATCTGAGGCTAACCTGGTCTACAGAGTTAGTTCTAGGACAGCCAAAGCTATACAGAGAAACCTTGTCTTAAAAACAACAGCAACAACAACCTCCCAAAAAATAAAAGTATGAAATTGTAAAAGATATAAATAAACAAAATGAGTAATCAAAGAAGATGCTAAACTTAAATAGTAAAAACTATAATACATGAATATAATAAATTGTAAAAACATATAAATGGAATCTAACTAAGGTTCATAGATTGGAAAAAAATCTTAAAATGTCTTTAGTGTACAAGGTCAATCCAATCTGTTAGAATCTCATTGTTATTTTTTGTAGAAATGAAAACTACTTTAAAATTAATGTGGAATCACAAATAATACAAAATAATTAATGTGACCTTTTGTTTTTTAGAATGCTTTAATGTGACACTTTATTACCTACAAAACTGATCAACTTAATTGTAGTTAAAAGATTAACTCTGAAATTTTATAAAGTATTGAGGTTTGTAAGAGTTAAAATTAAGACTAAAACAACTATAAAAATTAAAATTTCCATTAAATTCAATATTGAATTTACCCAAGCAGCAATATTTAAACAATTTTTAAGATAATGGATTAATTAAAATCAATGTACTTTTAACAAAATTAATTTTTTTGAGAATTTCTATCCATACTTCTATATGTCCTCCTGTGTCCTCCTAGCCCTTCTTAAATTTATGACCTTTTCTTCTGTAGTTATTACGTCTTATGTATATATGTGTAAATGTTTCCCGAGCCTTACGTGCAGGAATTATGTTGTATCAGTGGGGACATGCACCTCATGATTAGTTGATTTTGCATTTGGACCAGTTGTAGTTTTCTGTAATGGTTTCCATCTGCCACGAAAAGGAGTTGGTTTGATGAAAAGTGAACCTCCATTGATCTGTGAGTACGAATATTTAGAATACAGTTAGAAAGTATATTGGTTCAGGAAAAGGGAAGTAGTTGGTTCTCCTCTAGGATCCATGACTTCACAAGCAGCAGATAATTGTCCAACATTATGGTACCAAGCATAGATACCCTCCTATAGAGTGAGACCTAAGTCAAAGTACACAGCTGCTGGTTACCTCCAAGGTATAAGTGCCACTACAACACTTATACTGGAATATATTTCCATTCTTGTTATTGATCTTGTTTGTAGACATTAGAAAATGCTAGGACTACTAATTTCTCTTCTTTCTTGGTTGCATAAAATCTTCTGATACTATGAGAGTTGGTCCTTAGGATTGAGACTTTTAAGTGAGTTTCAGTTTCATTTCTCCATATCATATCATATCATATCATATCATATCATATCATATCATATCATATCATATGTCTGAAGTGTGAGTATTGGGAGGCAACCATGGGTAATGGCAATAGCCTATATTGTTATGTAAGTTTCTTGGACTCCCCTGATCAAAAACATGAAGGGAAATTTCTCTGTGTCTGGTACTATGATTTTGAAACAGAAAAAAATGTACCATAGGGAATAAGGTCCTGATTGCAAAATATAGTACAAAGTATCTTAGTTAAATAATATGGTATTAACTGTAAGACTTGGCACATCACCTACAAGAACAGAATAGAGAAACATGAAACAAATTCAAGCATATGTAATCAACTTATTTTTAATAAAAGCACCAAGAACACACAGTGGGCAAGGGACAGTCTTTGCAAAGTCCTGGGGACACTGCATATCCAGTTTCTAAAAGGAAAAATATGCTTTGGACTTTTACCTACCATCATGTGAAAAATGAACTAAAAATCGTTTTTAAGATTTAGATGTGACATCTGAAAATGGAACAATCTCAGAGGAAAATGTAGATAAAATTTCTCTTTAAACTTTTAGAAAATGTTTGTAGTTGAAGTAGAATTATATGTTACCCTCTCCCTTTCCTCCCTCCAAACTCTCAGTGCTACACTGCCAAACTCCTCCCATGACCCACCTTCACTCCCTAGTTGACATCAGAAAAATATTTTTCTGTGTCATTTCACAGTAGGTTGACAATATTTATCAATAATGAGTAATGCCTTTCAAAAGGTAGACGAAAATATTTTTCTAAGAGTTTTCTATGAGTGAAGCATGTTCAATAAAATCCCAGAGACAGACATTGGGTTTCAACCTGAGTATGAGAAAAGCAAAGCAGCTAGCCACAGGCTCTTACCTTGACCTCAGTCTGAAAATGGTGATCCTGCCTCCAGCAGTTTCAGAATGAGGCTGAGAGCTGTTTCCTTCTTTTTGATAGTCTTTAGTAGGGAGCAGCATCGGGCTGCATCCCAGTTGCCCTCGTCCTGGCTGCCTGGCTAGCTTATACCAGAAATAATCACACAGAAATTATATTAATTAAATTACTGCTTGGCCATAAGTTCTAGCCTCTTATTGGATAACTCTCACATCTTGATTCAACCATTTCTAATGATCTGTATGTCACCACGAGGCTGTGGCTTACCAGGAAAGATTCAGCATGTCTGACCTGTCAGCTTCATGGTGGCTCTCCCCCTCTGCCTTCTTCCTCCCAGCATTCAGTTTTCCTTTCCACGCCTACCTAAGCTTTTCCCTATCAAAAGGCCAAGGCAGTTTCTTTATTCAACCAATGAGAGCAACACAAATACAGAAGAACCTCCTACACCAATAACCCTCTCTAGTTTTGGGATTAAGGGTGTGCATAACTACTGCCTGATTTCTATGGCAAGCTAGTGTGGCTACTGGGATTAAAGATGTATGTCATTGTGACTACTGGGATTAAAGGTGTGTGTCATTTCTGCCTGGTCTGTAAGGCTGGCCCGTGTGACTGTTTTACTCTTCTAATATTCAAGCAAGCTTTATTTTTCAAAATACAAATGAAATGCCACTACACATGTAAAATAAAAAATGCTTGAGTAGATAGGTTTAATCAAATTGAAACACTATACTACATAAGTTTGTGCCAAACATGACATGTTACCTCCAATAATACACAAAATTTAGCTATTTTATTTATTAGTTTAAATCAATATAAATAATAAAAATAGATACTATATGGTTCAATTTATATAAGATATCTGTAGGAATTAGACCCAAAGAAGCAGAAGATACAATAGTGGTTTCCAAAGTCTGGCAGATGGGATAACGAGGATTTGTTTTTCTTCAGTGGGTATAATATTTCAGTTATTCCAGGTGAATAAATTTTAGGGAACTACTGCAAAACATAGAGCTTATAGTTGACAATGTGTTATTTGTACTTCCAAATTTGTTAAAAGGATAAATAGCACATTAAATGATTCTAATGACATTAAAAAGGGGGGGTAAGAAAAGGCTCATCTTATAGCTCAGTGTTAGAATGCATACATGAGGACCTCATTTCAACACCCTGCACTAACAACCATAACGATAATAACAGCAACCATATGAGTTGTAGAAATGATATTCATAGTTTAAAACTTGAAATCTTAAATTCTAAGCTATATTATGACTTTTTGTGTGTACTTTTATGACCCAACCTGCAGGTCCAGTTATTCAGGGTCTGAAGAGGCTTCTACCTGATAATCATGAGCAAGAGAAAGGAAGAAGACCAAGCAAATTTCACTTGTCAAGGTCTCACTTTGTTAGGGAACAAAACCAGTATATATAGCCCCGAAATGGGGAGCTAGGCTTGGGTTGGGGATGGGGACTTAGGGCAGTGAGCAGGAACTTGGGGTAATAAACAACTAGCTAGCTAGCACACCAGTGTAAATGGAAACATTCTTTTGTGTATAGCTAACTAAGGAAGAGGGGAATCTCTGCAAATATCCTTAAGACAATGGCCTCCGTATCTTTGTAGCTTCCTAGAATCAATAGCTCTAGCTGGCTCTGTTAAACATTCTAAGTCAAAGGTCTTTGCTAACCTCTTGCAAAACCTTTTTTATTAGGGCAAAGGTTCCTGACACTTTTAGGTCTTATTTGCTAATATCTTTTAAATAATTGCTTTGGCCATTCTATACCCTTTTAATAAAGATTCAAAGTACAATATAACAAAAATTACTCTATATGCCAATAGTAAAAGCATATCAACCCTAGAAAGTAAAAAGACATTGTACTGCAGGTTTTCGAAGAATGAAGAGAAAACCATTTGAACTTGGATTGCCACAACCTGTGGTGAGCCATTCCTCCTCCACTGGCTTTACTCAGCCCACAGATCATTAGCAGAAGGTAAATTAAAGTCAAAAGAAAACTTTTAAAATTTTTGGGACTAAAAGCATATGATCTTCCCTTTAGTCTATAGTTAACTGTTTCCAGTGGAAAAATACTGTCTCTTTTAGGATACAGGTATGCAGCATATCATCAACTAGAACATAATTTACCTCCCTCTCAAGAGCTTCAACATTCACTATTAACAATTTCCAACTTTCTGCAATCTGCACATAGATACATATAAGGAAAGTATTTGTTTTTGGCATTTGGGATCATTCATCAGAGAAAAGCAACACAGAAATGTTGAACTGAATTATTTATGGAAAGTAAATACCAAAATCCTTTTGTAATTCTAAGCATAACACATTAACTGTATCCAAACTCAGGGATGTATACCTGCTAGCCATTCGGTTTGTTAGTGTACATTGATAAGTGCAGGGAAATGAATATACTTTTTATTTAAAAATATTATCTGAGCATGGGGACCTTGGGGGAGGGTTGAGGAGGGAGGGAAGAGGCAGGGAGGGGAGCAGAGAAAAATGTAGAGCTCAATAATAATCAATAAAAAAATCATTAACCAGAAAAAAGTTATCTGACAATTTCATCATATATGTAATGATTTTTTTCTATCCCTTCCCATCCCTTTAAACACCTCCTGAAACCTCTTTCTTCGCAACAAGTCCCCTCTGATTTTTATACCCTTTATATAACCTAGTAAATAGTAAATAGCACATTAAATGCTTTTAATGACACTAACGAAAAAGGGGTGGGCAAAAAGAGAAAAGGCTTATCTTATAGCTCAGTGTTAGTATGCATACATGAGGACCTCATTTCAAAACCCAGCACTAACAACAACAACCATTTCAGATGAGAAAGTGACATTCAGAGTATGTATAAGATTCACTTACTGAGTTCAACCTAGGTCAGTGAGCAATGGTTAATATGGAGACTCATAACTGAACTAATCAAAATGCTGAGAATAAGTGACTGTTGAATGAATATTCAGTCCTAAATAGGGCTTCTTTATCACATTCCCATTAAGGCTCATGGAATATTACTGGAAAATGAGGCACAAAAAATTTAAGAGTCACAACAATGGCCCATAGGGCATAATAAATAAAGGATACAACAGTGGCACCTTTATCTTGGTGATGACCAATAGCTCTCTAATGGGACTTAAGGTCTTCTCAACAAGTGGGAATTTGTGGCTCATATTAGGAACCTAGCCAAACACTTGGAGCCAGTAAAGGCATGGATCTTAGAGGAGAACCTGTACTGATTGCTTTACTAAACAAGCATAATCTCTAACTACCTTCTAAATATTTATCTTTATGCCCACAAATATTTACACTTCTTATCCCCATATCAAAAAGATTTCCCTTCACAACAGATGGAGACCATTATTAACAATAAGAACAACAGAAACAAAACAAGATCATAACTTGCTCCAACTGATACATCTACAGTACAGCAGCTGCACCTAAGGCTCAGGGATCATAGCAGAAGAGGGAGCACAATGAATGTAATAACTAGAGGGACAGGGAGTTTGCTGAGAGATTGTGTTTCCTGGAGATGTCAGAGAAGCTGAACCCATAAAGTTTCACCAAAATGGTTGCCTAAACAGTATCTGACCAAGTACAACAATGGCATGCCAAAGTAGAACAGAGAAAGCTTGGGAGACTTCAACCCTAGAGAAAGAACTATAAGCAGCTAAAATGCTGAGAGTGGAAGAAATAGTCTTTCTCCAGAGAAAAATATACCAACTAGTTCTCCAATAACAAAAGATCAGCCCAGAAAACATATGCTTACAAGTAACATTAAAAGTAAAATGTAATTTGTATATATATATTTAGGAATATAACACAACAATTTTAAAAAGAGTTCATGAACTTTAAAGGAGCAAGTGGACGGTACGTGAGAGGGTTTAGAGGGAGGAAAGGGAAGAGTAAAGGGATATAATTATAATCTCAAAAATAAAAATATAAAATAGAAAGATAGCTTAGACACAAACCTAAAAATAAATTCATATTATTTTACAAGTTAACCACTAAATAAATAAAATGATAAAACAGAGAGAAAGAGACAGAGAGGGGAGAGAGAGAGAGAGAGAGAGAGAGAGAGAGTGTATGAAGAACATGAAGTTGGAAAGAATCTATCTTTGGGAATCTGGGATAAGGTAGCTGTTGTAGATGACAGCCTTGCTTCATAATTTTTCTCCAGGTGTTGTCTGCAGCATTTATGTGTGGTGACTAAATTCCTCTGGCAGACATGAATTTTATTCTTAGCAATCAGTGTGGTTTCTTAAGTCCAGAATCCAGCTCTGTGGTCTCATGAAGCATAGATTTTTGAGCCTTCAATCACACTTAAGTTCCTGGCCTCCATTGCCCACTGGTTCTCTGAAATTTTTTTGTCTCTGACTTTTCTGTGCATTTGTAAAGAATACAGGAAAAACAATTCTCCAGTGAGTGATTGCAGAATGCTGCATGGCATCAAATACCACATAATTTATTATCTTTGGTCTATATATAAAATAACTCCAGTTCTTGGGATGAAGTACTTGATTCCTGTTACATGTGTTTGTGTAATAGTATTTTTAGGTCTCAAAATCAAAATGAAAAAAAAAAGTAGCATACTTTTTTTGGAAAGTAGAATACAATCTACCTATAGAATTCTATTGTGTTTCTTACTTGCCCATGGTGGCACATGGATTATCTAGATATATTTTTTTATGTTCATGAAGCCCATCCTAATATCATATGCCAGGGAGTAATAACTGCAGTATCTTTTAACTCAGAGACAATAGAAGTATCTAAACTCTGATGAACAAATACAACAGAAAACAGTCAAACCCGACATTTGGATTACACTAAAATTGTCACTTAGTCCTTACCATACTGAATGTCCATTTATTAAAATGATACAGACCTGGTGGTGTAGGAGGGTCCTTCTGTATTTTGTGTTGCTTTCGTTGGTTAATAAAGAAACTGCCTTGGCCTTTTGATAGGGCAGGACTTAGATAGGCGGGGAAAAGAGAATAGTATGCTGGGAAGAAGACTGAGTCGGGAAGAGCTGCCATGAAGCCGCCAGGGTCAGACATGCTGAATCTTCCCAGTAAGCCCACTACCTCATGGTGGCTTACAGACTATTAAAAATGGGTTAAAATAAGATGTAAGAGTTAGCTCTTAAGAGGCTAGAGATAATGGGCCAGGCAGTAATTTAATTAATACAATTTTCATGTGGTTATTTCAAATGTAAGCCAGCCCACCAGTACTGGGAGCTGGGCGGGATGGCAGAACAAAAGGCCCACGCTCCTCTCAGGTGCTGGGAACACAGCCTGCACCACTTAATACAACCTGGATACAGATCCAGAAAAATCCATTTGTTGTCTATTTGAGAAGAACCACAGGGACTATGCTACCAAAGTCACTTCAGTGTCTCATTCTCTTGATCACTTTTCAGCTGAAGAAGCCATATTCAAAGACAGTGTTGTGATAGCCACACTAAAGGGAAAAGGCGAACATATACTTTTTTTCCTGACAGAATAGCCTCTTCTTCACCAAGTCTAATATTTATGACTTGAAGGAGCTGGTTAATATGTACCATTAAATAACAGCAACAGTACATGAGCTTCCTGTCATGCAGGGATAATTTTGCGGGTTCCCATATTTCTAAGTGGACCTGGCAGAAGATGAAGTTTCACAGTTGATGGTGGCCTCCTATCCTACCTAGCTTGTTTGCCTCAGCCAGAATTTAGACAGAAAACCTGCTTGAGATTGCCTCTGAGGACAGAGCTAATTATGATAAATGTTATCCAGTTCCCTATTAGAACCTGAATATGCCACCTGGCAACCTTTCCTTTATTTTTGGGAAAAGATCATAATTTTTAAAATAAACTAGCTTTTTTTTTCCGGTGGAGGGAGAACAAGTCATCAGCTACAGCCTAACCTATTATTTCTAATACCCCCATGAGCAAGTAATTTAAATGGTAAAAGCCAGTTTGATAATTGATCCTATAAGAAAATCACACTCTGACATTGGCTCAAAATCACTCAGGGAGGTGAGAGACTTGGGGAAGAAAGAAGTTCTCCATTACCCACCTTTCCAATTTGTGAAACACCCCAGTTCTTTCTCAGCTATCCACAGACTGATAAAAGCTCAGAATCAGGCTGCTAGTTTCAGGCACCCAGCCCATTTTGGATGTGACTCTTCAGGGGCGATAGGACACACTTGTGTTGCTCTGTGTGCTCTTTACTATTTCTACCACCCAAGGAATGAGGTGATATTTTAGCACTTTTCATTCTTTCCCTCCACACTTCCCTTGGCTAACATGATAAACACATTTGCATCAAAGTGTTAATGGCTGATAATGAAAGTTCATTTTGACTCTCAGGGTTTTTTTTTCCTGTTTGATGAGCCTTCCAAGCCATAACATAGAAAAATTAGACATCTAGATGTTTCTGATAAGCACATTAAGCACTGGAGAGTCATATTCTGGGGGAAAGGCTTTCTCTTTTCACTATCACCTCCCTTACTAACACACTTCATGTGCCTACTGCAGGTTCACACTTCAAATTTAACCTGGAATTTAACCCTGCAGCTTTCACTTCCCCAAGGCTTGAAATTCAGAGTGCAGGAAGAGTTAATTCAATTTTTCTATCGCCTCATACTCCCCTCTCCTAGTTGCTTCCTTGCTATTTAAAAAGAGACTTGACATTTCTAATTAGGAAGTTTTACATGCAGGCAAGTGGAATTTACCCCCAGCTGGGAAAACATGGCTTAGTAAGAGTTTGACATCAGCCCTCATTGATCTGAAGATTATATCCAGTTTGAGACTGAAGAGCCTATGGGAGATTGGGGAGGGGAAGCAAATGTGGGAAAGTGTGTGAAAATGCATTCTTTGACTTTTGGGTTAGGTGGATAAAGTCTGGCAAGAGAGACATGGGAATAGCAATCATTATTTCTTCCCCATTGTAGCCTCCCTTCCCCAGCTTTCCTTGTCAGTATTTCAGGATCCAAACTTGCCAAAGGACAAAGAACTTGGTGATTACAGTCATTTTACAAATTCTGCATTATTTTTAACCTTATCAACAAAATGGCTACTGCTTTGTGCTTTTCAGAAGCTGGAAGACTTGACATATGTTCTAATGTGTTGTAGAAGGCACTCAGGAAAGGGAGTGATCTTGCCTTACTCTATTTTTCTCTGGTACACCACAACACTGTAAGCTGATTGGCTTATTGACAGTGGGAATTCATTTCTCACAGTTCTGTAAGGTGGGGAGTATAAGATCAAAGTGCCCTAAGATTCAGAGTTTTGTAATAACCTGCTCTGCATTCCCAAGAAGGCGATTGGAATGCTACGTCTTTGAGGGGATGTACTATGTCTTTTCTGAAACAAGGAAAAAGGGAAAAAAATCTACTTGATTTCTTTCACCTGTTTCATAAATTTTATAAGCTTTCTTCCATAACTTAATTCCTAAAAGCCCACCTCTTAATATTACCACAATAGAAATTGTTTCAGCATGAGTTTCCTTGGATGGGCACATTAACACTAGAGCAAAACTCAAGTTCTCTCGCATGAGCGGGTACACTGTCAGTCATTTGAAACTGATGATCATCAGAAAGGCTGCATGTAAATTAGGAACTAACATATCATCTAGTTTACTTGCTTTCTTTCATTGGCACTTTGATATACCAGGATTATATATATGTTTCTTCTATGTTTTAAGGGAAATATAACATTCATTTTGTGTCTGTACTAGATTCTTGTGTTTAAATCATCTAAGATTTCTCATGAAAGTTGTATGCTTTCCACAGGGGATTACTTTCTTTAATAAAGAGAAAATTCTGATTCCCAAGCTCTCTGACTTAGGTGTTCAGGTAAATTCCAAGGTGGTGTCAATGGTCTCAGTTCCCATTTGTCTAGAGGCCACATTAATTTTACTTGGGTTCATGACCCAGATTTATATTACCTCCATTGCATATGCTTATCTATCATTCTGTGTTTCGTAATTGTTTAACTGCTAAATGTTACAAGATTACCCAACTCACTTACCTGAGAATTGTCCTGAGATTTTTTTGGTCAGGAATAAAACTTAGACACCTGCTTGATCCCATCCCTTACTCCCAGGAACTCATGTAGCCTGGACCGTCTTTGAACTCACTACATTGTAGCTGGTGATAACTTTGAATGCCTTATCCTTATGCCTCCACCTATCTAGTGCTGGGATTATAGGTGTACCCCACCATGTTAGGTGTTTGAAACGGTACTGAGGATCAAATCGGAGATTCTGTGAATGCTAAGCAATCCCTTTACTAACTCAGACACCTTTCCAGCCATATCTTCTTTCTTTTAATTTTTTAATTCATTGATTTTTTTTTAGAAAACCTTTTTTTATTTTACATACCAATCCCAGTTCCCACTCCCTTCCCCCCTCCAGCTCCCTCCACCTTCCCTCCCACTTCACTCCCTCATCCACTCCTCAGAGAGGGTAAGGATTCCCATGGGGAGGGAAAGTCTAGCACATTGCTTTGAGGAAGGACTATGGCCCTGCTCACAATATCTACAGCCTGATCTTCTTAACTTCTAAGAGATCTTGGTAGCATCTTGAGACAGAACTTGTAATGAGTAAATCTTGGCTTGTTTGCAAAGGGATCTTATATGGTCATAGAAGTTAGAATATTCATTTTTATAGAATTATAGAATTAACTTACTAAAAGGATGTTGTGGGATTGTAGTCCATATGTCTCCAAAAAATTCCAAGATTCTTTTGTACATTGATCTAACATCTTAAAATTCTTCAAAGATATATAAAATTGACTATTAGATCTAGGCTTAAAGTATTAAGCATAATAGAAGAAAGGGGTTTTTCAACTCCAAGGTGCCTTATGAGTCTATTTTCAGAAACAACAGTCTTGCTTTCAAGTTCTGCTTTTAAAAGGGCTAAGACTGTGCGGAGTTCTAGATGGAGAACTCCACTGGAAAAAAATGAGCTGAGAAAATATTTATGGGTGTTTAAGACCTCAGGTGTTACTTTCATCAGGTTAAGTAATATAACTGCTTGAATTTCTTAGGAACAGGACTAGTTGAAACCTAGTGGGGGAAATAGTTGAAGTTGAAAATCTGAAACAAGGAGCATAGAAGTAGATTGACTGAACCAATACAGGACCCTGGTTCTGTGCTTTGGATCTGTGGGTCTGACAGACATCAAAGTTCAAGGAAGAGTACAGGTCAGAATAGGGTGAAGAAGCCAGAGTCAGGAAAGAATACTTGAGTAAGTTATGAGGAGGAAAGTCTTCTCAGATGCCAGAGCCAGGTTAGATAAACCATCAAAAAAGTAAATAAAGTGCATGATAATGGCCTCGGAAAGCTAGGTATTAGGTGATTATCAGCAGTTAGAAGAACAGGAGAAAATGAATTGTGAAATGATAGCCAGCCACATAGCAGCCAGAAGTCAGAGTCAGCGAGAATCAGCAAGAAGCCCCACCTCAAAGCACTAGTGCCACGGGAGAGTGACTTGAAACAGTCTCATGTGTTTTGTATATGTTATAAGTGTACACATTGAGGTAGAAATAATTTAAAGCTGTTGCCAGGAGGAAGGAGGAAGAAACTGGAATGAATGCAGTTCCTTAGAAAATTTTTGACGTATCTTGTTTCTCTTCCTAAATTAAGTATTTCCTGATTATTTTACTTTAGAGTGGGGATTCATTTAATGCTAAACAAATGACTACTTTCTTATGAAGTATAGATAGTGACATTAAAATATTCACTGGCAATGGGTATGGAAATGCAGAACACTTCGTTAAGTGAAATAAGCCAGGCATAGGAAGGATTCCTTCAAGATGTCACTCATAAGGAGAATCTGAAAATGTTGATCTTGTAGAAGTAAAGAATAGTGGTTACTGGCGAGAAAGGGATAGGGAATACTTGAAAAACAGGTACTGACTTACAGTTAGATGGCAGAAAGAAACTCTGGTGTGCATAGTAAGGTGGAAAAATTAACAATGTGCTGCACATTTTAAAATTATGCTAGAATAAAATACATAAACTTTTTAACAAATGATAAATAATTGAGGTGCTGCATAAGCTAATTATCCTGATTTTATCATTATATAATAGTTTATATTTCATGTAGCTAAAGAAAAAATTTAGAAAGTTTATATCACAGAGAAATAAAAATTGGGCTGTAGATTTATTTAATTAAACATTATCAGCTGATATCAAAATATCACGTGTGTTAGTATTTTGGCACACTCTGACACAGTGTGCTGGCCAGCATAGCAAATGGTACCCTGATCCCTTTAGAAAAGCTCCACCCACTCCCAGTCTCTATCCACCTAGGCAAGCAAGTCACAGCCTTTATCATTCTCTCTCTCTCTCTCTCTCTTCCTCTCCTTTCTTCCTCCTCTTTACACTTCCCTTTAATAAAACTTCATACCCAAACTCCATTTGCATGGTGTATTCTGTTTTCTGCCACAGTCCCCTACCTGCAGGGGACCTGCCAGGGTAACCTGCACAGTATCTTACAATGTGGAAGCCCATAAATCTTTTTAATTGTTCTGTTTATGTACATATACAAGTAAAAATAAATTTAATTTTGAAAGTATATGCATCTCCTAATTGCTTCTGGCTACAATGTCTCTAAATCCTGGAGTCTATAGTAGTTTTTGAAAATAGCACAGAGGGTGTTATATCCCTACCTGTCATAATTGAAGTATGATTCAATTTATGTAAGTTTGATTTCCATATAACACATACAGCTACATTCCAAAATATTACATGCATATAGGGACAGGAGTATGGGTCATGATTCAAAGGAACTGCAGATATTCTATAATGATCACAATATTTAAACAATGCTGTTCGGTGGTAAGCAGCATAATTATGATTTTGAGAAAATGAAGGAGGGGATTCAAGTTAGGCATAAATCACTAGCCTAAAATAACCACAGGTTTGTCCATTTTGGATGGTAAGCAAAGGTTGGATGATTCTTCCTATTTTCTCTGCTGAGGTGAAGACAGAGAAGGTCAAGTGGAGGGTGCCAAAACTGAAGTTAGTTGAGTTTTCCTTGGAGGCTTCATTCTCTTCCTGTTCTTTTGGCCCTTGAAGTACCTCTCCCTTTCAGGTTCTGGAAACCCTGCTGCCTTTTTCCTGCCTGCCTTAATCAACCAGGAACTACTTTGATTGCTTTGGAATCAGTACATTCCTACAATGGTGGTTCTGCCATCAGGTGTTACTTTATGTTTAGTTGTAATCAAATTAATGACTTATTGAGCACCTACTGCAGGAAAGGCACCGACTGGGATAGATGGAACAGATAGAAAAACAACCATCAGAAACAAATTATTTAAATAGGAGAGATGGAAAACAAGTTCTGGGATAACTAAGGAACAAGACTATGAAGTATTCTATAAATAAAATCCAAATAAAATATAATGGAAATAACTACAAAGTATCTGTTTTTGAACCAATGCTTAGAAATGGGTTATTCTTTTTTTTGTAAAGATTTGTTTGTCTTTGTTTTTGTCTCTGTTTTGAGACAGGGTTTCACTCTGTAGCCCTGGCTCTGGAACTCACTATGTAGACCAGGTTGCTTATTTTTTTTTAAGATTTATATATTATGTAGTGTTCTACCTGAAGGCCAGAAGAGGGTACCAGATCTCACTACAGATGCTTATGAGCCATCATGTGTGTTGTATGAGGGTGCAGGTTGTGTTCCCAGCACCTGAGAGGAATGCATGCCATTTGTTCCCAGCTCCTGGCTCTCGGCCACAGCCACTAGTTTATGCCCAAAATGATAACACAAACTGGATTCATTTAACACACTTCCTGGCCCATTATCATTAGCCTCTTCTTGGCTGACTCTTACATCTTAAACTAACCCATTATAAATGTCTGTATGTCACCACGAGGTGGTGACTTATTGGAAGATTCTAACCTGCATCCATCTTGGGCCGGAGGATCATGACGTCTGGCACATTTCCTTTCTTCCCCTGTTCTTCCATTCTGTCGACTCTGCCCACCTAAGGGCTGACCTATCTTACAGGCCAGGCAGTCCTTTATTCAACCTATTTACATCCCCACCAACCGCCTCTTCTCCCACCAAATCTCCATCACATCGCATTTTAATGCTTTTTGTTAAGTTTTTTGTTTTGCTTTGGGTCATACTGGGTTTGATCAGGGTCACTGACATGGACTTTGTGTGAAGCTGTTCACTGAATCATAACTAAATCAGCAGTAGTTACAGTGCTGAAGACAATGACTTCCTCCCCTTGCAAAACCCTCAACTGTCATTAGTCCTCCTGAGGGAAGTGGAGCCTAGTGCACCCCTCCCATGAATGACTGGATTTTTTGTTTGTTTGTTTGTTTTTCAAGACAGGGTTTCTCTGTGGCTTTGGAGCCAGTCCTGGAACTAGCTCTTGTAGATCCACCTGCCTCTGCCTCCCGAGTGCTGGGAATAAAGTTGCGTGCTACCACCGTCTGGCATGAATGACTGGATGTTTAAGAATTCAGTCTTCTACTGGACCTAGGTAGACAAACATGCTCAAAAGAAGCCTTTCATTGCTATTATTCCTATATCTGGCTTTTTCAGAAAGAACTATTTAAATTTTAACTGTAAAAGAATAGGAATTAACAAATAGTTTTTGAGGCTTAATTTGAGAATGCCTTACTAATCAACTAACAAAATCAGATCAAAACTAGGGAAACATTGGAACATTTCAATGTTAGTGTATTTTGTTAATATGTGCCAGAAAAAATGGAAAAGTGGGACAGAAAAAATAATGGCAGAAAAGGAATATTCAAAAAATTTTAATCAACTCATTAGAGGTGATAGATAAAGGATATAGAATCTTATACATGATATCATGATGTTAGATCTGATCATTTGAGAGAATGATAACTCATAAATCAAAGCAGGAATCACAGAAAGTTTTACTTAGAGTAGATTAGAAATGGGACCAGCTTACAACCTGGTATATTTGTTATTTGGACATTCAGAAGGAATACCCTGGATACAGCTAGAGCTACATATAGTATGGTTCTAAGGAAGAAAGCAACACAGAAAAGTTCAGTTATAATTTTTGGTATTGCTAGGAGGAAGAGTTTGCTTGAAGAGAAATAACTGAGTGTACTTTCTTGTGTAATTTGTATATCCAGGAAAAAGGAGAAGAAAGCAAAGATAAAAAGCTTTATCAAAGCCAGTCTAGGTGGCTCACACTTTTAATTCCAGCAGACGCAGGTGGATCTTTGAGTTTGAGGCTAGCCTGGTCTACAAGATAGTTCCAGGACATCCAGGGCTACACATGGAGATTCTGTCTTGAAAAAAACAAAGCGAAAACAAGCAATATCAAATAAAGTAATCAAAGAGACTTGATGTGTCCACGTGTCCCTTGAGACGAGGAGCTTTGCTATATTTATTATTTAATAATAGTAACACTGAAGGAATACTTGTTAAATAAATGAAATTAATCAATGAATATGTGAATGTCACAGAAGCCAATCTAGAAGACTTTACATTACTACCAAATCAAATGCTGTTAAATGTCTAAAGCAGAACAAAATCATGCCTGAAAATGGCAAAGGAAGTGTTAATAAAGAGGTCATGCACTGGTTATCTATTTTGAGCAATATGTGTGTCTAGCTGAAGGCAGAAACAAGATTACAACAACTTGAGTTACAAATTGTAATTGGGCACAGAGAAATGGAACTACTATAGAAAAATGATGGGTTAAGCTTTGTTCATGGAAAGGTCTTTGTTAAAGGAATATCACATTCTTAATATCATTGGATTGTTTCCTTTTCCTAGATTATTTGCTGAATCTAGGGAAGCTTCAAAGAAGTCTTCAAATGGATTTGTAAGCCAAGGAGAAGGACTAAATATAAAGAAAAAATACTGCAAGTAAGGAAGAAGGGCCTACCTGACAAAGAATACAATAAGGGTAGAGAGAGACAGAATCAATTCAGACATGTTAGTAGAGGAGGACACTTCTTCCTCTGCCAAAAAGGATCAAGAATAAAAGGAGTCAGGGTAAACACAATACTTAGAACTTTTGAAGTTATGTAACTCACAGTTTAGATAGTTTATTTAAACTGCCTGTTTTTTCCCCTCTTGGATAGAAGAAGTTATTTGCTAAGTTTAAAGCTTGGGGGTTTTGAGAAAAGTGAAATTTCTTTGGCATATTTACCTTGGAAATATCCTCAAGTGTGCTAGAACAGTAAAAAATAAAAAGCATTAAATAAGTAGCTCTGAAGGTTCAATTCAGTCTGGAAATAAAGACACTTTAAAAAACAACAAAGAATGTACTAGTGAGATTTCTCCCATAATAACAGACTATCTAAGGCAACTAGCTAATAAACAGGGAACTTTTTCACATACATGATTTTGCAGAGTCCATTCCGTGATACTGTCCCACTGCTTTGGTCCTCAGATGAAGAAACACATCAGAGCCAAAGTGTATAGCACAGAAAATCCTCCCACTTTACCATCCAGGAAAAATAGAGAAAAAGGAAGAATCTCCAGGGATATGTATTCAGTGACTTTCCATAATTACCTACTACCAAAATTTTTGGTCATCTCCCAATAACATCATCATGGTAACCAAGCCTTCAAATCCTGCCTTTTGGCTCTACATCCTGAGCAGAAGAACCTGTCCTGATAGTCACATACTTTTCATGGCAATGTTTATTTACCTATTACACTTCCAAAAATAAATAAATGGTCATTTTACTAAACACGTCCATACTGGAGTTTGGTAGAAGTTTCAAGTTGGAAACACGAAGAGCAAGGGACTTAAGGGCATTGATGAGAATGAAAATGATTGAATATGTTTTTCCTGAATGTTCTAATATGTACTTCATGAAGTACTTATAAAATGGTATTGTGTTAACTTGTATTTTACAGATAATGAAGCATTAACTCACCAAGTTTCTATAAAGTTTCATAGTTCCTTTGAAGAGAAACTGCCCATATCTTTGTTGATCTGTTTCTGAATTCCATGAATGTTGATTCTTAGCAGAATTTCGAAGCATATTGTATTTCTTAAAGTGTTATAAAGTGGGAATAGGTTGACCTTTTGAGGGCTTTGGGGACTTGTCATTTGTTCCCAAAGTAGTCAATCACCCATCTGAAGTTTGCTCCCAATTTGTATGGCACAGCTCAAAAAATGAATTGGTTTCTTAGTTTCCTCTCTTCTTCAAGTCACTACTTGTGCCCTTTTGGTAAGTGTGTGTGTTAATGTTGCTACATGCTATGCAACCTTGATTAAGTAATATAATCTCTCAGGATATTAGTTTCCTTTTTTCTGTCCAAAATGGAGTCAACAATCACCTGTAGTAGGTTTTCTAACTTTCCTTTTATAGAAGAAGATTTATTTGATTCGCAGTTTGGAGGATACAGCTCATCTTGGTGGGAAAAACAGAATAATGTCTGTGACTCAATACAGGATAATGGGAGCTTGTGTCTGGTTACACTGTGGAGGCAGAAAGGAAACAGAAAATTGGAAAGAGAAGGGGGCTAAGGTAAAATCCTCAAAAATCTGCACACATCGACTCATTTCTACCAGCCATGTCTTTTCCCATACTGGGTCATAACCCCCTCTAAAGCATATCTTTAATTGGGTACTAAGGGTTAATTTTGAGATTCAAACCACACCACCACTTCATAAGATTAAAAAATTAAGTCTGTCAATGTTCTAACAGTATTTTATCTATGCATTCACTGAAGATCATTATCACCTCATTACTGTCATTTCATCTGTACTTGGTTATCACTGACATTGTCTTCCATTGTTCTCTTCCTGGATTCATGCATGTTGGCAAACATGCTTTCTAGAAATTATAACCATAACCATTCACAAATTCCAAGGCAACAAGGCAGTTTAAAAAGCTGTTATCCAGAGTACCCAGCAATTGGAGAAACTCTGTATCTTAACTATTTGACTGGGTCCCTTCAAGCCCAAGTTTGAGTACAAGAGTAAAATAGAAGATTCAGCTGTTATTATTGAGTGAAGGACCGGATCATTTGATTCTAGAAGAAAGCAGGGCACTGCAGTTTGTTGTGGGTTAATTTTATATGTTATCAGATAAAATGTGATACTAGAAAGGTTGGTAGGTAATGTATTGAAAATTATTATTAAGTGGAGTCAATATAAAATGTTCACAGTGATGCTAAAGAACTCAGTTACTAAGAGAAGGTTGTGAAGGTATTGCCCTCACTATCTTTTAAAATTCTTTATTGATCTGACTCTTCCTTCATTTCTAGAACCATATCCCTACTTCATTCTTTACACTGCAAGAGTGATGAGTTTGATCCACTCAGACCAAGCAAATGACCACTATCAACTACTACTTGATCTACCTGGAGAGGAAGATATGAGCAGGCACCAATCCAAGAGTTCCTCTAACAACCTGAAAAGCAAAATAACAACACCAGAATCCAGCAATTATGCAACAAGAAGATCTGAGCAACCTAATCCAGAAGAAGTAGAAGAAATCGACTTTAAA
>JAQHUG010000060.1:5769012-5787955 GCA_028555095.1 Dicrostonyx torquatus | reverse complement strand
ATATCCCAAACCCAAAAATATGAGTACAGTATGTACTCCCTCATTAGTGGACCCTAGCCATAAATAAAGGACATTAATCTTATAGCTCACAAGCCTAGAGAAGCCATATAACATGGTGAACCCAAAGAAAAACATATATAGGTCCTCCTGAAAATCCAAAGCAAACAAGATCGCCAGGCAAAATTTGGAAGCAGGTATGTGGGAATGGGGGTGGAGGTAGATGTTGGGGATGCGGGTAGGCAAAAGGGAGTGGGTACAAGGGAGAAGGGAAGAACAGGGGAGAGTTTGGGGTAGGGGAGGGTGGAAATGGGGGAAGGGTGGATAGTGGAGAAGGGAATAAGATATCTACATTAAGGGAGTCATTTTAGGTTTGGTAAGAGACTTGTCTCTAGAGGGGATCCCGGGGGTCCACAGAGGTGTCCCCAGCTAGGTATTTGGACAGCAGAGGAAAGGGTCCCTGAAGTAGCCTTGTCCCATAGTCACATTGATGAATATCTTGATCATCACCATAGAAATTTCACCTGATGGATGGAGATAGAGTCAGAGACCCACATCCACATCAGACCAAAGGACTGAGCTCCCAAGGTGCAGTTGAAGAGCAGAAGGCAGGAGAAGATGAGCAAGGAAGTCAGTTCTGCAAGGGACTGGCCCATCAACTGAGACAGTGTGCCTCATATATTGGGAGCTCATCAAATCCAACTGGACCAGGACTGAATGAGCATATGACCAAACCGGAATCTCTGAATATGGCTGCCAACGGGGACTGACTGAAAAACCCATGATAATGGCACAGGAACCTTTCTCTTCTGCATGCAGTGGCTTCTTGAGAACCTAGTCTATATGGATGCACACCTTCTTAGGCCAGGATGGAGGGGGAAGGGCCTTGGGCTTCCCACAGGGCATGTTACCCTGCCCACTCTTAAGGAAGCAGGGGGAGGGAGGAGGGTAATAGGGGAGCAGGGGGTGGGGTCCGGGGACAAGGGGACTAAATGTAAATTTCTTTTTTAACAATAAATAAAATAAAAAAACAGTTTGGGAATTAGGTGAATAATATCAAAACGTAGTCTGTAAAATTCTCATCAAGAACGAGTTAAAAAGAAAATGACTGGTGAATTGAAATTCTAGTCACCTTTGTTTCAGTATGGAAAATATGCTTTTCTTATTGTTCTTTGAAAAATCTCTCTTTCAGCAAAGTAATTATCAAGTAGGATCTTAGATTAACCCCATCCCTTGACCATGCCAGTAAACAGATTTTTTTAAAACATGTCTGAATACAGTAATTGGATTATTGTGTAGAAAATAAATAGCATTCCAAAGACTTTTGCCTTTAATGTTAGATGCCGAGGCTCTGTCGTTTCCCTCAGACAGAGTTATTTTAAGGATTAATTAAATGATACCTGAATCACACCTCTGTTCTCTCTGAGAAAGGCATTAGATAAGTAAGTGCCATGCCAACAAATGAAGCAGGTGCCACTTTTGTAGTCAACATCGAAAAAAAAAAGTATTCATTTTATGTGATACAGATAGTTTCCACTGTAGAACATTGAAATAGTGACTTGGAGTATGTACTTTTCCTAAGATCTGAGACTGAAATTATATTATGCTGCATTATGGGGTGAAATGTATCCTTTTTTAAATGAGCATGACTTCAGATAATAGGATAAGGTCACTTTTGAGAAGCTTGATTATGTCCTTCCATTATTAAGCTTATTCTTCATATTTATTATGTTATAATGTTTTCTTTGTATGCACTTTCCATTTCTTGTCCAAAAACAAGTCCAGGATATAATATGAACTGGTCTACATGTGGCTTCCACTAGAAAAGCAGCTTTTAGACTGATACTATACATGATATATTGAGATTCTATAATGTGGGCATATTAAGTTACATGGATTTTCTTTCCTGAGAAATTAAAGGCAGGTCTAGACATTCCATGGTTTAATTTTATTCCTGTTCCCCAGACTCCATGAGATTGCCTATGATCTCTACCTTAGTATCTATGGCATACTACTTTATTCTTTCTAAACATTCTATTTTTTAAGTTCTCTTATTAGCTATTATGACTCATAATAGTGGTTTTAATTATGCCATTTTATACATATATAGTTTTGATAATATTCACTTTCCTTGCCATCTCTCATGTCACTCCAATTTCCTTGATCCCTTTTCTATTTGCAACTGCTCTCCCATTTACTTTCTTGCCTCTATTGAATGTGTACAAGATCCTGTAAATTCCACTAGGATTCTTTACAAGAATATGGGTAAGAAATTTACAGCAACTTGGACAACTTACCAGTACCTGCATCACTGAGGAGAATCTTTCTTGTTGCCGTTTTCTGCATCTAGGTCCTTAGGCAATGGTGGAGCTTTGGAAATCTTTTCCTTCTCTATAATAGGATGTTGATAGGCTCAGTCTCGTGGAAGGTTCTGCGCAAATAATCACAGGTGTTATGCCTTTCAGAGCACCATTGCTACATGCATAAGGCTCTCTATTCAATTTCTAGTAAAATATGATATGAAAAGAAAAAAAAGAATATTTAGAATGTATGGGCAGTGAGGAAATAGACTGACAACCACCAAAGTATATGAGAAAAGGGCATTGGGGTGGATGAAGGTGTAAATATCCTTATCAGTGTGGTGAATATAATGTTCTAAACTATACTGACTGACCTACCCCCCTTTCCTTTCTTACCCCCCTTTCACCTTCATCTCTTACTTATACAGGGTGCAGACCAAGCCCAGGGCCGCTCATGCTCGAGTCTAGTGCTCTACCTCCAAGCCACTTCCTCAGTGAATTCACATGCTTAAAATGATAAATCATATAATATATGAATTTATTTCAATACAGATCTTACAAAAAATGAAATAGTGTTTGAGAAAAATCAAAGGTTAGAATAAGATAATTTAAAAAAGAGTTCCATGGCTTCTCTGACCAAAAGTGTCAGCCTCAAAAAACTATGTGGATAACATAATTATTTGAATGCAACTTTGTGGGCATTTTGTATGGACTTTGTATGCCCAATTAGCACAGAGGTCTCATATTTCCAAGTGAAATGCTTCAATCCTTTAAAACAGTTACTTATATCAAGGTGAACCCAAAACCAAAAAAATTATTTTTGTTATTACTTCATAGCTATAATTTTGCTACTGTTATGAATCGTAATGTAAATATTATTGGAGACAAAGGTTTGCCAAAGGGGTCATGACCTATAGGTTGAGAACCATTGAATTACACACATCAGCCTCTAATAATATTCTCACTACAGCTTATGACTTCCCAGGCTAAGAGATATAAAGTTTAGTGTATCGGTTTCCCATCACCCATTTCTGTGTAGGCTAGTTTAATTTACTTTCCTTTTCCTTGCTCCTATATGATTTGTAAATAAGGTTACCATTTGCTGTTCATACTGTTTTTAAAAAACAAACAAAAACTAAATGCTACAAAGAGTGGAATATTGGATGGATGTTTTACTTTGAAAAACTAGTTTTATAAGGTTATAAAATGATCATAAGTGTTGATAAAACAACAAAAATAACCCAACTTAATGCATCAAAATTTTGCTGAAACTATCAAAACTACATGTGCAATTTCCTTCCATATCTTAACATCAATGAAAATTATGCTCATGTGTTTACATTACTTTCATCTTTTCAGTACTATGGGAGTGGGTTTTCTTCTCCATCTTTTTCTCTCTTTCTCTCTCTCTCTCTCTCTCTCTCTCTCACACACACACACACACACACACACACACATATATATATATATACAAACACACATGCACACCCTTACTCCTTTTAAATTCTTAGTGAAGATATTTAAAGGTCATGTAGCTTTTATGATTTTTCAGTACACTTTTGCTAGTGACTGGTGATCTTTAATTAAAAAGTCAGATAGCTCATCTTCCTCCAATGACTTATGATTATTTTCATTACCAATGAGCAGAATTTCTACTGTTTAATAAAGCTGGATTCAAATTACTATTTAATCTCTAGAGTATGGAAGGATTTATTAATTATGAGGGTTAAATCAAACTGTAGATATTATTTGTTCACATACATCTTCAAGTGATATTATTAAAATCGTTCAAGGACTCTTTTTTGGTTTTTCAAGATAGGGTTTCACTGCAGTTTTAGAGCCTGGCAGGGAATTATCTCTTGTAGACTAGGCTGGTCTCAAACTCACAGAGATCTGCCTGCTTCTGCCTCCCGAGTGCTGGGATTAAAGGTGTGCACCACTACCACCCATCTCCAAGGAATATTTTTATTCATTTTATTCATTCATTTTCTTTATACTCTTTAGTTTACTTGGAAGAAGTATCATCTTAAAAATCTTGGTCTTAAGAATCAAAACCAAAATCATATATGGCTCTACTCCCAAACTCATTCACTTGGAGGAATATTATATGTCTCAGACTTATCCCAAGAATTGAATTTTTCAAACACTTCCTGGAAACTGCAAGTCCAGTTTTTCCTAGATTCTACCCTTTCTCAGGTCACAATATTTCACACTAGTCCCTCTTTATCTATTGCTTCATGCAAAATTATTGTGGCATAAATTTAATTCCAGTGGAGCTCTTTTATTCTGTTGTCTTTCTGTAAGTACGTTGCCATGATGTTGTATATAACCACAGGCAATTTGACAGTTTTCTACCCTATGCAATTGAAATTGAGGTTGGAATTAGCTCCTGTCCCATTTTTACATGATGAATCATGTCACAAAACTCAATGACCATAAATACTTGTTGAATGAAGAGATAAGATTAGCCATTTCAAAATTCGTTGGAAATGCTATATTCTTCTGTATTGTTACAGGGAGAAAGACAGATATGGAATGGTTAGAAATATTGTATTACTTTATTCTAATTTAGTATGGTCTTTGTTCTATGTCGTAATTTAATTCTTCCATCTACTCATTTATTCACCAAATATTTCCTGAGCATCTGTCCTGTACTGAGAGGCATAGTGCTAACTTTTGTGCATATGATAATGACTAAAATATACATTCACATTTCAAGAAGTCTGCAGATAGGAAGGTAGAGAGAAAACTAAATAAACTTTGAAATGTTTCCATATAAAGTTACTATTTCTGCTGATGGGAAAAACAAATGGGAAGGGAAATATATATAGACCTGAATATCCAGATGCCTTTTCTAAGCAAAGCCTCCTCCAGAAAATGCCCTAAAGGTTGAGTAGTGACGTGTGTGTGTGTGTGTGTGTGTATGTGTGTGTATGAATACATGCATGGAAAAGAAAGATATGTAAAAAAAGAGATGAAAGAAGACAGATATTTCTGGTATAAGCAAGAGAATACATTTAACAGGATAGAAATTTGTTTGGTGTAGCTGGCGCATGGACTAAATGAGTAATTTTAGAGAATAAAAGAGAAAAACAAGGTGCACAGAATATTATGAGATTTTCTTGTGATACCAAGGGACATGATCATTATCCGGAAGATAATACAGGACACAAAGGATTTTATAGAAGAAGAATCACATGATTAATTCACTTTGGAAAAGTCACTTTTAGTGCTGAGTATTACAAGAATTTGGATGGATCAACAAAAGAGTCTGGGAAAACTAGAAATAAAGTTCTTTTAATCTGTTTAACTAATGATAGTGATAGTGAGGGTGTAGAGAATTGCATGCAACTCTAATGCTTTAGACTCAAGTCAGTAAACTGATAATCCATCTCTCTCAAAGATCTATAAAAGCAAGAAATGCAGAATATATCAAGGGAAACTATTCACATCCATTGTTGCCTGCATAGGAATCAGTATATAAAGAGAAGACTAGAAAACCTAGGATTAAGGCTGAAGTTCAGCTCACATTAAATGAAGGAAAAGGCAGAAGAAAAGACTGAGGGAGAAATGTCAAAAAGTAGATAAGTGCTGTGAAGAAAAAAAGTGTAAGAGGAATAGAGGCAGCATATATCACTTCCTCTTTCAAGATGTCTGTCAGTTTCAAGTATATGAGATATAGAACTTAATAACTAGAGAGACCCAAGGTGTAGGCAGAGACTACTCGTTCGTTTACCAGACTCCTAGACCTGAAATAATCACAGAGACATTATTAATTAAAACAATGCTTGGTCTATTAGCTTATGCATATTTCTAGCTAGCTCTTATATCTTTAATTAACCCATCTCTATTAATCTGTGCATCATCATGAGGTCATGGCCTACCGACAAGTATCTAGCGAGATCCTGTTGGGGTTTCTCCTTCAGTGGCTACATGGCATCTTCCTTACTCCATCTTCTTTTCTCTATCTCTGCTTGGAATTCCTGCCTTTTCCTATTCTGTGCTGTCATAGGCCCAAAGCAACTTCTTTATTAACCAACGGTAATAAAGCATATTTACCACATAAAAGGAGAGGTCACCTTTACCTTTCTGTTTAAATAAGAAGGAATGCTTTAACTTAAACATAGCATGATTACAAACAACAAAACAGTTATCAAGCAAAAATTACAATTGCAATATTTATATCTACTTTATTTTTTATTATAACTAAGGAAAACTATAATTATAACTATTCTTCGATTCTATCAAAGACTCCAGAAGGATATAATATTACACAAGAGAACAGGAAGTGAATTGTAAACAACTTCCAAAACTCTAGTATTGACAGAGACATCATGCTGCCTGGACATTCACCAAATTTCTTCTGTAATGTTATGGCATCCATCTTCAGTTTATGGGCCCAGAGTTTCTGAAAGATTTTTCTCTGAAGCAGAAAATTTGAAGATCTCTTATGCCTTGTACTTGCAGAGTCTGTCTGTCAGACTCTTTCATGAAGCAGGAACCCTGAAGGACTGTCTCACCTTCTTTAGGCAACTTTAGCAGTCATTTTTCTGCAGGTGTGCATGTCCAGTTTATACAGTATAACATTCAGCAGTCTAGGCAAGAGCAACTTCTTGTTCAAAAGGCTAACCAACTCCATGAGGAGCCTCTTTGATGCCCATTATCCTCTTGAAGTGGATTAGTGCTGCCAGGAGAAGGTGTGTCTCATTTTCATGAAAAGTTCTAACTTTGCCGGGCGGTGGGGTGCACGCCTTTAATCCCAGCACTCAGGATGCAGAGGCAGGAGGATCTTTGTGAGTTCAAGGCCAGCCTGGTCTACAAGAGCTAGTTTCAGGACAGGCTCCAAAGCTACAGAGAAACCCTGTCTCGAAAAACAAACAAACAAAAAAAAGTTCTAAGTTTTCAAACATTTTAAGTGCCATATTCTGTTAGTCTTTGAAAGGTTTGAATAGCTATTCATCTGAAATATATCTCTACACATCGGGAAAACAACTAACAACACTATAAGCTTGGTTATTATAGATGACTATCTGTTAACCTGTATTTCTTAATTATACATTATATTTTTAAATGAGCTGCACAAATACAATACCTTAATCAAGAACAGAAATATACATATAACATAATTGACTTTACTGTATCAATAGACCAAGATCCCTACCAATACAAAGTATTCATCTCTGTAGCATATCCCCCGTTAACTGTAAACACAAATTTGTAAACAATCATTTAGGGAATTCGGTGTTGTCCTTTAGAATATTTCCTGTTGATTGGGGGCACTGTTAATCAGGTCTTTTATGGGATATCCTGTGTAGTTATTCCATCTCAGCTATCAGTCGTGAAGCTGTTGTAGTTGTTGGACCACCTAGACCATCACTTCAGGATATCTTGTTTGGTCAAACCATATTAGCCTGAAAGGAATTCACAGGTTCTTATATTCTGTGGAAACAAAAGTAAAGCCTCTTTTCCAATGCAATATATCTTTAGACTCAAATTTTGAAGTCAACAAACCTTTGAAATATATATGTTAGTTTATCTTAGCAGTGCACACAAGGAACTTAGCTCTGTACTTAGCTCATTCATAGTAAAAAAAAATTCAAAGAAATCAAAATAATATATATAATCCAGACTCTGTGTATTTTCCATCTTTACGAGGCTATTTTTCTTTACTCCTTTAAGTTATGACTGTCTATATCATTTTTCTGTCTCCTCAAAGCCTAAGTACATGGTATGAATACCCTGTCTCTTGTTTAGGGGTATCTGTAATCCTTTTCTGTCCAGGAGAGCTTCTTTAAAGGCAAAGTGGTGTGGCTAGGAATAAGGGTACTTTGCCTTTTGGCTCTGTCCATTCCAACATGGTAGAGGTCCAGTTGGTGCCAGCCATACACACCATGCTCACATGTCCATTTCCAGGCACACAGTAGGTCTATGTTGCCATTAAGCAAGTTGTATCAATCTGCTCACAAACCCCATTCAAATGATCAGTTTCCTGAAAGAGCCAGAGTTATTTATGCAACTAACACAAACCAGGAAGCCTTCTTAAAGGAGTCATGCAGTTTTTGCTGCTACTGCTGAATCAAGAAGCATTCTCTTAAAGGAATTGTGCCTCCTCTTGCTGAAAAACTAATATAGCTACCAAGAAGTCATGTTTATTATGTTCTTTTGTGTCTAGAATTTCTTTGTAAGCTCTCTCAGGTTTTTTTTTGTGTGTGTGTGTGTGTATATTGTTGTCCCATGTTGGCATGTTATTTTGTAGGCATAGGCTGATTGTTCATGTCTTGGCCTCCCAGACCCGAAATAATAACACAGAAACTATATTAATTAAAACACTGCTTGGTCTATTAGCTTATGCATATTTCTAGCTAGCTCTTATATCTTACATTAACCTATCTCTATTAATCTGTGCATCACCATGAGGAAGTGGCTTACATGTAAGTTTCCAGCAGGCTACCATGTGTGTCTTTCTCTTTCAGTGACTACATGGCATCTCTCTGACTCCACCTTCTTTTCTTCTCTATCTCTACTTGGAATACCTGCCTTGCCCTATTCTGTGTTGTCATAAGCCCAAAACAGTTTCCTTATTATCTACTGTTAATAAAGCACATTTACAGCATACCAAGGGGAATCCCACATCACTAAGGAGAGTGATTTAAGTAGAGGTGTGTTGATTTTATATTCAAACACCAAGTGGAAAAATGTCAAGAGAGAAGAAAGTTGTAAGAAGCAGCTACATAGGAAATGGGTACTGGTCTTAGGTTAAATTATTACCACATATTACATCCTCATCTGTGGATTCCATAACCACATAACCTTACCTTTTGTACACCCATCAGATTTGTATGTTGAAGTTCAATACATTAAAGTGAAAGCTAAAAGAAGTAGTACTCTTAGGAAGTAATTAATTAGTCCAGCACTATCAAAAATGATATTAATACCTGTGGTGGCTTGAATGATAATGTTTGCCATAGGCTAATATATTTGAACACTTGATCTCCAGTTGATGGCAGTGTTTGGGGATACTTGAGGTGTGGACTTACTAGAGGAAGTATGTTAGGATTAGTTATAGGGTATAGGAGTGTTCTATAGGAGGATAGGCTTTAAGAGTTTGGAGATAATTACCATAGGGTTGTTGTCTCTAATTCGTGCTTGTGATTCAAGATGTGAACCCCTTGTTTGTTGCTTTTGCCATCATGATTACTTCATGAACTCTTGTATCTCTGAAAAATTAAGCCAAAATAAATTATTTATTTTATAACTTGCCTTAGGAGTTTTATTATAGTAAGGGAAAAGTAATTACTAAATAAAAGTATTGGAAGTATCCTTATAACAGAGGCTTATGATGGTTTTGAATGAAAATGGCCCTTTATGCTCATATGTTCAAGTGCTTGGTCCCAAGTTTGGAAAACTCTTTTGGAAGGATTAGGAGGTCTGGTCTTGTTGGAAGAGGTCTATCATTTGGGGTGGGCTTTTGAGGTAGCAAAAATCTACACCATTCCCAGCTAGCTTTTTCTCTGCCTTGTGCTTGTAGATCAGATCTAAGCACTCAGATATTGCTTTAGCACCATGCCTTCCTGCCTGCTGTTATGTTTCCCATTATGATGATCATGGACTTTAATGCTCTGGGACCTAAATCCCCAATAAACTCTTTTATAAGGTGTCTTGTCTGTGGTGCTTTGCTAGAACAGAAGAAAAGCAAAGTAATAAAGAAAAGACTCAAGATAACTGGCTTCATTTGCTTTTTGTAACATGTGAAAACCCAGCAAAAGGCACTATCTATGATTGAACAAGTTCTTACCATATACTAGGCATATTGACACACTGCTGTTGAACTTTTCAGAACACTGAGAAACAAACTTATAAACTTTCAAGTTTGTGGTATCTTGTTATTCATTCTACAAATGGTCTAAGACATCTTGCAAGCTGTATTTTGCATAGATGATTACTTTGAGGACCTTGATACACAATCATTATCCTGGATTATCTACTTCACTCAATGTGACTACAAAGGACTTAAAAGAATGAGAGAAGGAAGAGTGATACAAAGTCAGCGTGTCAGACAAAAGAAAATTAATGGAACTGGAAGCCATAATGTTAAGTAAAATAAGCCCAATTCAGAACGCAGATACTTTATAATATCTATCACATGTAGAAGACAGTTTTAAATTTGAGTATATGTAGATCCAATTGCAGCAAGAAAACACTACAGTGAGTTGTTCAGTTTCAGTTCCTGATAATAACTCACTGAAACTTCCAACCAACTCCTCCTTAACCAGCTCCAGCCTCCTAGACCAGAGCTGGTTAAGGAAGAGTTTGACTTCCAGTTCTCATGATGCTGGAGTAACCAGTAAATAATGCAATAGGGGAAATTTTCAGTGTGATAGGTTAAGATACAATGAGAGTTTATGTCTGTTCAGAGAAGTTTTGCAGTAATGACTAGAAGCTGTATTTATTCCCGCAGTGCTTTCAGCCCACTGACTGATGCAGAACTAGTGATCTCTGACACAAAGGTCAAAGGCAAGCATCATTATCTGTGCTTATTTTACTTTACTTTAAGAAAACACATGGCAATTTTAATAGTTGATACAGACATTCATACTGATCAGAAGAATTTGCTTTTCTATATTTTCTTTATTCTTGGACATTTGCATGTATAAGTACAATGTTTTGTGATTATATGCATTCCCAATACCCTTTGTTGAACACTTTCTTTTCCCTCCGGATCTCTTTAACCTTAAATGGATACACAATCAAATAAAATGACGCACACTGCTCCAACAATCATAAACAGTTATTAGCCTCTAAGAAAGGAAGAGATGGGCCCCTTAGGCACTTCATCTATCCAAAATGGAATGTTGGAGTATCCAGATTTGAGGATGTTGGAAGGCAGGTAATATAGTTCCACTGAGGGGTGAACATTCAACAATTGTTTATTCTGAGCTCTTTGAAAAGATAAGAATGTCTCTGAATTAATTGTCATTATCTACAATAAGTTTTTCTTTTAAATCAATGACTTTCCAGTCCATTTTAAGGTACATGCAGATAACAATTTTTTACATCTTTAGCACTGATATTTTCTGCCTAACTTAGGACCTAAAACATTGCAAGCCCTCAATTACATTTTCTGAATGAAAAAAATGGGAGTAAAAGATGCACTGTGGGAGACTCTGAAATGTTAAAAGATATTTAAAATATTTTTCATTTACAAACATGTCTCATGGGGATCAGCTTTATATGAAAAGAACAATGCTAACAAATAGATTTATCACATATCCAATATACTGAATTTTCCACTCTGTCACATTTTGCTTTTGGAAATAGGTATAGCAATGAACAAAATAAAATCTTTTCTCTCTTGCAATCATGTAGTATTTGAAGGGGAGACAAAGATAAAGAGACAAAGAGGAAATGACAAAAATATATACTATGGCTTCTGATATAGCCTTCTAGATCCAGCAAAAAGATGATATTGTTTATCCACTCTTGATAAAAAAAATAAATTTGATATGACGGTCTCAGTAAGTGGATTTGACTAAGCCATCCATGCTATTATGAGGATCCCCTTACCATTATATTTTGCCTGGGGGTTGTTATTTGATAAAGGAAGAAAATTTGTCACTTGTTTAAAGAATTCTGTAGCAAGTACTATGCTACACTGGAAAAATCCCTCTGTCATTTTTTTCTGCTATTATCAATACACTTATATTCATCTTTTTCTCATGGTAAAGTTATAAGCAATTTACATACTTTATATTCTATTATACCCATTGCACACACAAAAACACAAGCTCAGAGGCATAATGGAACTGTTAGAAACCTTTTTAGTATATTAATGGTGGATAAAGGATATCAATTTTTGCTCAGTTCCAGAATCCACTGCATACCATACCTCATATCACTCTTGTTGGCCCAACTGATGCCAAAAATGTAATCTGATTTGGTCTGCTTTGGAATATGTCACAACAACTATGGAAGTCACTCTGGAAGTTTTTATAAAAATTAGAACTGGAACTTCCATGTTTAACGAGTTATGCCACTCAGGGCATATACCTAAAGGACTCTCTATCTTATTCAAAGACACGTGCCCAACCATGTCCATTTCTGCTCTATTCACAATAACTTGCCAATGGAATCAGCCCATATATTCATTAAAAAATGAATAATGAAATTGTACAGAATGTAATTTTATTCATCTACATGAAAAATGAAATTTGTAAGTAAGTGGATAGACCTGAAAAATTATGCTGTGTGATGAAATCCATAGTTTGAAATAACATGTTGTGCGTTCTCTTCATATATCAGTTCTAGCTTTGAATGTTTAGATTTGTGTGTTGAAGTTGGAGTGCCCAGAGAGGACAAGAATGTAGGAAAATGGTCATTGGTTGGAAGATCCCTCAAAGAATGGCTTTTCAGATAATAATAGATAGGAAAAAAGAGTGTGAATACTTGAGGCAGTAGTCTGAGTAGAGATGCATATGGAGAGGTAGAGGAGATGAGCAGGGATGGTTAACCAAAATGAATGTTGTGGGCAAAATCCTTATGGATGCCTGATACTTTCAAGCCACCAATATATATATGAGAAGGGTTATATAACTTGAAGGAATGAATAATGCTGAACCTGGTAATCCAAGGTCATTAAGCTAAAATGTTACTGTCAACTTCAGGAGAAATACTTATGTGTTGTTAATTGTGGAAACCTCAGAGGATCCCAAAACAAGGCTATTATCATTCCTCTTGGCTGTCCCCCAGAGTCAGATTATAAATCCTTATTGCTGAAGATACCACATATTGTGTGTAAGACTTGGAGAAATCAGGTTGAACATGAACTGGAAGCTTCCTCCTTGCTAGACAGTGCTAGTAGTTCAAGTCAAGCTGCCGAGGGAGTAAAAACATCAGTAGTTGTGCTAGATAACTTCATATCATAAGCCCAAGTCATTTTAGAAGAGGGAGCATCAGTTGAGAAAATGACTCCACCAGAGTCATTTGGCCTGTGGAAAAGGCTGTGATGTATTTTTTGTCTTATGATTGATGTTGGAGGGTCCATCTGACTATGGATGGTGACACCCCTGGGCTGGTAGTCTTAGGTGTTATAAGAAAGAAGATTGAACAAACCATAGGAGGAAAGCCAGTAAGCAGTACTTCTCCATGGCTTCTGCTTGAGTTCCTGTCTATGAGTTCCTGCCTTGGCTTCTCTTAATGGGCTAAGATTCAGGACATGTAAACTGAAATAAAGCCATTCTTTCCCAAGTTGCATTTGGTCATGGTGTTTTAGCACAGCAAGTGAAACCCTAACTAAGACAATAGTCCTACCCAACTGAGAACCTTATGAGCTACAATGCTAACCTGCCAAAGAAGATAGATCCAGTGAAATAATAGAAATACTACTGTCATGGGAGCAACCAAACCCTCTCCAGTAGGAATTAAGGACTGATGCACAGGAGAGAATTCATGCCTGGTACTATAAACCAGGTTAAAAACCTATGACTGAGGTCTTATGTCCTATGGGCACTTACACTTTTGTTTAGCTAAATTGATTCAGTGCCAAGCTGACTTGTGAATACTTAGGTTTATTTTATTTTATATACAAATGCTAGCCATGGCCTTCCTTACTCAGGAAAAACAAATCTTTTTATAATGAAAGCTAGCAAATGCAGAGAATCATGGCTGCAAACAGTACTAAGACTAAGTGACTGGACAGTCCTTAGTCCTCAAGAAGACTTTCATAGTACCCCCTATAAGACTCAGGGGACAACATGGATGAAGGGGTAAAATGTAAGGGTCGGTGATTCGGTGATAGGGAAAAGAGACATGAAATGCTGTCATGTGGACATCACACAACCAATACAATCATCATCTCAGCCAGCAGTGAACATACAAAAGAATCTACCTGTCAACAGTCAGTCATAGGTCTGTGAGAGGCCCATGTAGTCCAACAGCTTTCTGTTGAACTCTGGCTACCAGTGGATTCTTGGGGAGAGGAAATCACTGGTTTGTTTTTGTTGTTGTTTAACCACTGATGAGGTCACCGTGTGTAGGTGGTTTTAATAGGAATGGACCCCATAGGCTCATATTTCAATGCTTGGCATGTAGGGAGTGATACTGTTAGTAAGTGTGGCCTTGCTGAGGTAGGTATGACCTTATTGGAGGAAGTGTGTCACTGTGGCATCAGAGTTTGAGATCTTATATGCTCAAGCTTTGACAGTGTGGTACACAGTCTTCTTCTGCTGTCTGTGGATCAAGATGTAGAATTATCAGCTCCTTCTCCAGTTCATGCCTGCCTGCATTCCCACAATGCTTCATATCATGACGATAATGACTTAAACCTCTGAAACTGTAAACCAGCCCCAATTAAATGCTTTCATTTATAAGAGTTGCTATGAGTACGGCTATTATTAATCTTAATAGGTCCCAAAACAAAGATATGAATGTAATAAAGAGGTGTGTATATGTGTTTGTGTGTGTGTGCACATGCATATGAGTATTTGTGATAGGTAATAGGGGTGAGAGATAAATAATAGAAAGTGGAATGACAGTAATCAAAATGCAAAATACAATATATCATGAAATTGTTCAAAGAAAATCATAAAAAACAGCTAAAGCAAAATGCTCTCGAGTTCTCAGTTTCTGCTGGAGTGCTAATAAGGCCTTGTGCAGCAGTGTTGTGCAGGTATAGGTCTTAGCTCACTATGTCTAATGTTCTAGAGAGTGCCAGGTGCTGGAGCCAAAATAACATGGATACAATTGAAACACAGACTGCCAATTTCCATGTGAGTGTGTGGATGTAGAGGGTGTTTCGTTAAGTTCTTTTACTCACTCTTACTTTTCCCTGTGCCACATACTTTACTTTTGCTTTTACTCACTGGCTTTCCAGATTTCCCAGTCTCATTAATCCTCTAGTCCAGGTCCCTGGTGCAGTGCAATGATTGGAGACGCATTACATTCTGTACCTGGCTGGGAGAAAAGGATGGAACTCTCATGTGAGACTGCACACTACTTTTAATTAGCTGCAGCTGATTTTCCATAACCTGGATGCAGGCCTGAACCACTGCAGCTTAGATCATTTGAATAACAGGCAGCATTGATGGAGAGCTCCCAGCCCCTGATGGGACCCTGTCTAGTTTGAGCTAAAGAAGCTGATGTGATTAAGTGTGGGGCTTTTGATTAGGTGGACTTTGACAAGGCTTATTTGATTGTGTCAGGCTGGGGTTTCTTGAGGAATTGCCTCTGTCTCAAAATTGAACCACAACTTGACATGTCTGGGAACCTGGGATTTCCAGGCTGTGAGGCTGAAGGAATTAATTTTAATTGGCTAAAAGTAAAGACTGAGGAATTCAGAATATCACACAAGCCCCTATTATCTCACCCAACCATTTGTTTTCCTATCATGAACTCTAATTTAAATGACATCCACAAGCTCCAGAGATCATTTTATAATCTTTGCACTGTGCCTGAGAGCTTAAAAATGTACCCACCCAGCGCTGGTTCATAGCCTATGTCGAAGGACTTATATCAGGACCTTATTTTAAACCTGCATCCTTAACAGAAACTGTAGACAGGTTATCTGAACAAGGCAATGGTGAAAGAAGGGGTGGGGAAGGGGTTAGTGTGGCCTTGAAGTTTAGACCATGTGCAACTCATTATTCGTTTCACTAAATACTGCAACATTAAGCCCTCTCTAGGGAAGTGAAAACCTATGGGAACTGCCATAAAGATCGTGATCAGTAGTTCCTTAATTACTGCAAAGTCGAATCTTGTTGGCAATTCAAAAGAACCCCCAAGCCACTTCCCCTATGATCCTCCGGAGTGTGTCTGGAAGGTTGTTGAACACTTAGTCTTATATATGACCATAGTAAATGCTGCATCAATACATATACCAAAACATTGTCTTGTACACTTTTAAATATATGCATGGTTCATTTCTCAATTGCATAGAAACAATGTGAGATTTAGTAAAGTTTGCCTGGACCATATAGATTAGTACCAACCTGTGATGGAACACTTGGGATTATTTGGGAAAGAATGGTGCTTTGTGATGTAAAGGAAGTTGATCTTATAGTCAGTTTTATTTGGGGGCACTTTGTATTTCACGTTGACCTAAAGTACTGAAATAGACCCAGCATTCCACAGAACTAAATTCACAATGGTTTTCATTACGGGATAATGTTATGGAGCCTAAGATGATTTTTAGAAAAGGCAATAATATATAATGAATGAAAACTACTTTTAAAGAGAAGTATATGCTAAGCACAAACTCAGTTCTGGAAGGTGATTCTGTAATAACTCTGGGTGAAATCTGTGTGCTTGTCTCTTCTCTATCATGATCTTAGAAAAGCTGCAATGGCTCATTCATTCTAGGATTCCACCAGTAGCTGTGTTGATAAGCGACAGTTGGTGGGGGGGTTGCATAGTTACCTGTGTGGTGTTCTCCTACTATTTCTGACTTCCTTCAAATTGTGAAAAACCTCCAGCCAGAGTTACATGCTATTCTCATGCTTCCCTGGCCACAGCATCATTCTTAAGAATTAAAATTTGGAAAGATTAATTAGTTTGCTGCTGTAGAGCATGTGGAAGATGGCTGCTCCCATGATGCATGTAGAGAGGGTGCTCCAGGCCTGTGATTCATTGCTCTGTCAGCAGTGTGAGATACACTGTATGAAAATGCCATATAAATGCAAATACAAATACAAACACCGCCTTCCCCTGTTGGCTTGTGATAAGGTGTTCATCCAGATGAGACATTAAGATTTAAAAGCAGAAAAGTTATAGCTGGGAAGCAAAAAACACACACAATTACTTCTCAAACAAAGTTTCCTTTTTAAGAGTCATTAAAGTACTTGCTGTCTCCTTTCCCTCACCAATGACAGGTTTTTTTCACTGCCTAAATGGGTAGCTCCTAGTCAGAAATGATGCATTTGTGATTAATTTAATTAAGAAGGAAATGACTTTGGAAAGGGGATTAGAATGATGAGTGATTGAATGTGCAAAGAAGTATGTCTTCCTAAGAGGTTAGTAGCTCACAATCAAGTTGCCTCTGATATGGGCTTTAGTACTTGACTGAATAATGAAATTGGATCTTATATAATCCCTTACATCCTCCAGATTCTTGAAATGTTGTGGGGGGAGGACAGACACAGACCTATGAAGACTTATGATATGTGCCTGATTCTTGTCTCCTAAGGAAAGTAGGCAGGGGACATTTGCATGAACCATTTTCTCAGTTGTACTTCCTGACTCAGTGACCACCTGATGGCTAAATATTGATATGTCACTAAAATTGAAATTTAAAATCAAATAAATACTGGATGTTTAGAATTTTAGCACTGCAACATGCCTGAAAGCATTTTACCATTTCCAAAATTAAAGATGTAGCTGAACTTAATAAGCAAAGTCACTTTTAAATCGGGGAGTATTCTTAAACATCCGGTTTTTATCCAGACTGGATTTGAAAATCCACAGAAGCTTCTTTTTGTGGCAGATAGGAACTACTACAGAGATGTACAACTGGCAAAAAGACAGAGACTAAGTAACTGAAAGGTACCCAACCCCAAGGAAGAAATCTGCGAACCCTAAGGCTTAAGGAAAATCTTGGAAAAGGAGAAGGACATCTAATGCCAGCTAGTGTCTTCTTGTCATGACAGGGATGCTGCATGCAATGAATTTTCAACAACATGTCTACTGAAGAAGATCTGGAATAGGACAGACTGTTACAAGAGCAAGTAAATATAGTTTCACTGTGTATATATTATTTAAAAATGGATGGCCAACTTTCTGGAATATAAACATGGGATTTCTGCATGAGATGGAAGATTTACCTACTTTATTACATTTCAAACTATGTTCTGAGAGTTCCTAAAATTTTCCACAACAATGCATCAAAAGCAGTTGACTATGTAAAGAGTGGGGAAGGCCCTTCCAGCTGTGGGGTCCTAGGACCTCACAAAGCAGCAGGCTCCAGGGCTAAGGCTCCGGGGACCAGGGAGTGAGAGCAGGGAAGCAGGGGTTATTTGTCCCAGAGAACTCCATCCACCAAGCTGGGGCTCCATCCACCAAACCCGCTCTTTTGCCCCTGAGATCCTGGAGCATCAGGGCCACTGACTAATCCCAGCAGAATCATCTGGAGGGGTAAGTCTGTACTCAGCCGGCACCCGCCCAGACTGGGGAGGGGTGCAGGATCACACTAGTCCTCTAAACTCTCTGGTCATTCGGGCACAGGGCCCTGCATGGGTACTGGATTTTTCCCATCCACCCCAACTCCCCCTTCCAGCTGCAGGGTCCTAAGACCTCACAAAGCAGCCGGCTCCAGGGCTAAGGTTCTGGGGACCAGGGAGTGAGAGCAGGGAAGCAGGGGTTATTTGTCCCAGGGAGCTCCATCCACCAAGCCCGCACTTTTGCCTCTGAGTTCCTGGAGCATCAGGGGGCACTGATCTAGTCCCAGCAGAAACATCTGGAGGTCCCAGCAGAAACATCTTGAGGCACCAGTGGAAACATCTGGAGGTCCCAGTGGAAACATCTGAAGGTCCCAGCGGAAATATTTGGAGGTCCCAGCGGAAACATCTGGAGGGCCCTTGGCCAGCAAGTATCCACTACCAGTTGAGCCATCCATTCGGTGACATTAGAATCAACACCACAACCTGCTTCAGGGAGGAGGT
>JAQHUG010000060.1:5745783-5757082 GCA_028555095.1 Dicrostonyx torquatus | reverse complement strand
AGAGGAGTGGGTGCCTGAACTGAACTTGTCCCATAGTTACTATGCTGAGTATCTTAATCATCACCATAGAAATTTCGCATGATGGATGGAGATAGAGCGAGAGACCCACATTCACTCCAGAGCAAGGGATTGTGCTACCAAGGTCCAGTGGAAGAGCAGAAGGAGGGAGAAGATGAGCAAGGACGTAAGGACCATGAGGGACTATGCCACCAACAGAGTCAATGTGCTCGATCTATTGGGAGCTCATCAAATCTAACTGGACCAGGACTGAAGGAGCATATGACCTTACCGGACTCTCCAAATGTGACTGCCAATGGGGACTGACTGAGAAGGCAATGATAATGGCACTGGGACCTATCTCTTCTGCATGTATTGGCTTTTTAGGAACTTATTCTATATGGATGCACATCTTCTTGGATCGAGATGGAGGGGGGAGGGTCTTGCGCTTCCCATAGGCCATGGTATCCTGCCCCATCTTAAGGAAGCAGGGGGAGGGCGGTGGGGTACGGGGGGAGTGGGAGGGCCAGTAACAAGGGGAGTAAATGTAAATTTTTCTTGTAATAATAATAATAATAATAAATAAGGTGTTTGAAGGAGCGTGGATTAATATCCATGTATTCTATTCAGTTCCATTGGTCCTCTGTTTAAATACTATGAATAGAGCAACAAAGAATTTGAATGTTCAATTATCTCCGTAGTTATTTGGAAATATACCTAAGAGGGGCATAGTTTTTTCATGTGGTAGGTACATTTCTTGTTTTTTGAAAAATTTATAGACTTATTTCTGAGTGTTTTCACTAGTTAATTCTCTCACAGACAGGAAATAATAGTTTTCCTTAGCATACATACACCCTAGTATTTGTTGTCTTTGAATACCTGATGATGGCCACTCTGACTGGACTGAGTTGGAACTTTAATACGGTTTTTAATCTGCATTTCTCTTATCAGTTATTCTTAATTTCTTCTTTTGAGGATTTTCTATTCAAATACAAACTCCATTTTTAATTGGGTTGTTTTCTTTCTTTCTGCTCAGGTTTTGATTTTGTTTTTATTTTGAATTTTTTATTTTGTCACAAATCTTCTGTCCAAGATATAGCTTGTAAATATTGTCGCACATTATGTGTGTTTCTTTTTCACTCAGTTGACTATTTTCTTTTCTTTTCTAGACTTTTTGAGTTTTATTAGATACCATTTGTCAATTTTTGGTCTTATTCCCTGAGTTACAAAATTTCATTTAGAAAGTCCTTACATTTGCCTATAAAATAAATTATATTCTTTATAGTGTAGCAGTTGCATGATATCAGTTCTTATGTTTTGGTTATGGAGTTGAGTTTTGTGCATATCAGACCTTTTGAAATTTATCTAGAATTTCACTCATTTTCATTAACTCCACATCTTCTGCATTTATCCAAATGATTATTGTATCATTTCTTCATTATTATAATAGTCTCCAACTTCCTATTATTTTCAACTGTAATCCTACCTGGAATATTCTTAATATAACTACTGAGGTCACTATAAAGATTTATGCTAGAACTCAACTTTTCAATGAACATGTTCCAGTGAATTTTATTTCAGGGTAAACACAAAACTAGTGACATGACTTCTATGGCTGTTCATGGTCAGGCCCTCATCAAGTCTCTGATATTCTCTTCCTTCAATATTTTGTAATAAGTATCTCCTTCTTATAATAATATTCTTGCTATATCTCAAATACATTTGGCATACTCATCAAGGCTTACTGTTGCCGCTTTTACTGCATGGAAACTCAGATGACTCACTTTCTTACCTCTTTTAGGTCTTTGATTAACCTTCATTTATTCAGTGAGATCTTTCCTGGCCATGCATGTAAAACTATACTCTTGCCAAAAATTGTATCTTTGACTCCTACTACTGAATTTCTTTCTACATAGCTTTGAATACCATTTGCTATACCACTGAGTTTATTTTCTTTGACTTTAGCTTCACCTCCTGAGGCTTGTTATTAGCTAGATTATACATTTAAATTAATCCATATTTTTATCTATGCTTTGTCACGGGGTTTATGGCTTTTTTCCTCATTTTTTACATGCCTTTCTTCCTCAGCAGCTGGCTGGAATCTCCCAGACTCTGCCCTTCTTCTCAGGTATTTCTCCTTGGTCAAAGCAGCATTATTTATCAACCAAGGAGAACAACACATATTCACAGCATACAGAAAGACCATGCCACAGTGTTTCTTCCTTTCTGTCTAATAAAAAGAAAGGTTTTCATTTTAGCATAGTAAAATTACATGTTACAAAACAGTAGTCAAGCAATAATCAGTTACAATATTCAGTCTATTTGTATTTGGAAAAAATAAAGTATTCTATCATCTATCATTCTTTTGTGCGTTTAGAATTTTATATCTATATTTTGTAGGAGCCTGGTTGTTGGTTTCCAGCTTCTCAGCCCCAAAATAACCACACAGAAACTATATTATTTAAACAACTTCTGGGCCCATTAGTTCTAGCTTCTTATTAATTAAACATATTAATTGAGCCCATCTCCATGAATCTGTGTATTGACATGAGGCTGTGGCTAACCAGGTAAATTTCCAGCGTCTGTCTCCAGCAGGTGCTACATGGCTTCTCTCTGACTCTGACTCTTATCTTCTAGCAGTCAGCTTAGTTTTCCCTGCCTAGTTAAGTTCTGCCCTGATATAAGTCCAAAGCAGTCTTTTATTAACCAAAGGTTTTCACAGCGTACTGAGGGGAATCCCACATCACCTTCCCTTTTATGTTTAAATATAAAGGAAGGTTTTAACTTTAACATAAAAAATTACATAAAACAAAATAGGTATCAAGCAAGAGTTATAATTTAACTAAGGAAAACTATAACTATCAACTTTTTAACTCCATCAAAGACTCCAGAAAGATATATTACCTAAGTAGACAGTAAGTTCATTGTAAGCAACTTCCAAAACTCTAGAATTGACAGAGACTTCTCATTGCCTGTATAGTCACTCAGCATTCTTCTGTACTCTTGGGCATCCATCTTCAGCCTACAGGCCCATAGTGTCCAGCAGACTTTTCATGAAGCAGAAAATTTCAAAGACAGTTACACCTATATTGGCAGTTTGTCAGGCACTTTCTTCTGTGTCCTGCAGAATGTCTGACAGACTCTTTCATGATGTAGGAAACCCGAAGCATCATCTAACCTTTTGAAAAGTTTACCAGTCATTTCTCTTTGGGTTCTGCATGTCCAGTTCATCATGCAGTCTAGACAAGAGCAGTTTCCTGACCAAATACTAACAAACACCATAAGGAGTCTCTTCAAGGCCCATCTTTCTCTTGAAATAGATTGGAGCTGCTAGGAGCATATGTGTCTCACTGTCAGGAAAAGTCCTAAATTCTTAAACATTCTAAATGCCATATTATGTAATCTTTGAAAGGTTTGAAGAATACCTATCCATCTGAAATAGAGCTCTATACTCTAGAAAATCTAACATGACTACAAGATTGACTATTATAGATGATTAGCTATTAATCTATATTTCTTAATTATAAATTGCATTTTAAATGAGCTGTTAATAGAGCAAGATCCATATCAATGTAAAGTATCTATCTCTATAGCATATCCCCCTTTAAATGTAAATAAATATTTATAAACAATATTTGGGAATATGGGCATAGTTCTTTCCAAATTGCCTGCTGTTTATTGGGCAAAGTAATTTTTTGAGGGATATTCAAGGTGACCTTTTAGGGGGACTTGGTCCTTCAAACCACATTAGTCTGGAATTAATCCACACATTCTTATCTTCTGTGGAAACCAAAAGCAGAACCTCTTTCCAGAGCAACATATCCTTAGACTCAAATTCTGAAGTCAAGAGAGCTTTAAAACATATGTTCATTTAGCTTAGCAGCCCATACAATCAAATGTCTCTCTGTACTTAGCTCCTTCAAGTCAAAAAATTCAAAGAATAAACAATAATATCCAGATTCTTGGTATATTCTGGAACCCCTTTACGTGACTTAATATTTTATTACTCCATTACTTTTTAATATTTTTATTATATTTACTCCTTTAATTTATGACTGCCTGTACTCTGTCTCTTTAAAGACTTTACCTTTTTGTTAAACCATTTGCTTCTCTTTATACACTCATTTTCTTCTCTCTCCCAAGCCTATGTACAGTTATCCAACATTGTGTTTAATTTCAATGTCTTTTATGTGTGAATCTCCCCTATTGTGTATTTGTAATTATTTACTGTACAGGAGCTCCTCTTAAAATGATAAGCACTTCTCAAAAACCTAAGCTGAAGCATTGTAGGTCAAATACGGCCCTCCCTGCTTGTTCTGCCCAGTCCAACATGGTGGAGACATGTTTGCTGCTTCTGAGAGCCATGCACATTGCCCCATTTTCAGCCACACAGAGGGCATATGTTGCCATTAAACAAGTTGTAGCACTTTGCTCACAAAACCACATTTAAGTGCTTGGCCTCCTGAAAGAGCCAGAGGTTGTGGTGGAAGCATGGCCCAGAAAGCCAGCATTTCAAAAAAGCATGGCTTTTTTCTTCTTTTTTTTTGCTAACACTGAATCAGAAAAACCTCTCTTAAAGGAGCCATGGAGTTAAGCTGTGCTTAACTCTTGTTTTTTTTGTTTGCCTAGAATTCCTTCCCAAACTCTCTCAGGCTTTAAATGGATTTTAGTTGGTCACGTTGGTGTTAGTTTGTTGTAGGGAGGCTGCTTGTTGGATACCAGCTGCTTAGCCTTGAAATAACCACACAGAAACTATATTATTTAAATCACTGCTTGACCTATTGGTTCTAGCTTCTTATTGGCTCGCTCTTACATATTAATTTAACCCATCCCTATTAATCTGTATATTGCCATGAGCCTGTGGCTTACCAGGTAATGTTCCAGCATCTGTCTCAAGTGAGAGCTACATGGCTTCTCTCTAACTCTGCCTCATCTCTCCCAGTATTCAGTTTAGTTTTCCCTGCCTAGATATGTTCTGCCATTCTATAGGTCCAAAACAGTCCTTTATTAAGCAATGATACTTACAGCATACAGAGGAGAATCCCACATCATCTAATGTATGATTTATTATAACTATGAAAAACTATATTTATTTATTTTTAAAACAATCTTTTCTCATTTTACATATCTATCCCAGTTTCTTCTTCCTTGCCTCCTGCTCCCTTCATGTTCTACCCACCCTATCTCCCAATCTTTCCTCAGAGAGGATAAGGCTTCCCATGGGTAATCAACAAAGTCTGGCCCATATTTTTGAGGCAGGACCAAGGCCCTCCCCCTATATTTAGGCTGAGCAAGATGTCCCTTTCAAGAGAATGGGCTCCAAAAGGCCAATTCAAGCAATAGGGATAAATACTGGTCCTACTGCCAGTGGTATCACAGATTATCCCTGACATACAATTGTCACCCATAATTAGAAGACCTAGTTTGGGACCTATGCAAGTTCCCCTGCTGACAGTCTGGAGTCAGTGAACTCCCACTAGCTCATATCAGCTGTTTCTGTGGGTATCATAATCATGGTCTTAATCCCTTTGCTGCTCCCTCTGTTTGACTGGACTCTGGGGGCTCGGCCCAGTGCTAGCTGTGGATCTATGCATCTGCTTCCATCAGTTGCTGGATGAAGTTTATATGATGACAATTAATTCACATTTCAATCTGATTACAAGGGGAACCAGCTCAAGTACCCTATCCACTATTGCTTAGGGTCTTAGTTGGGGACATCCCTGTGGATGCCTGGGAATTTCCTTAGTGACAGGCTTGCTTGCTAGCTCCATTATGGCTCCCGCAATCAAGACATCTCTTTCCTTGCTCTCTTCTCTCTTCTCCCTTCATCTTGGCCATCCTGTTTCCTCATGTTCTACCCCTTTCTCTTGCCCCCTCTCCTACTTCCCTATACCCTTCCCAATTTTCTTAGGAGTTCTTGTCTATTTCTCCTTCCCAAGGGGATGCATGTTTGTCTCTCTTCCTGTTCTTCTTGTTACCTAGCTTCTCTGGGGTCATGGATTATAGGTGTATCTTTTGTTTTATGTCTAATATCTATTTATAAGTGAGTAATACTGTGCCAGAATATAAATTTATTAGGTCAGGCAATTCATTTTTTTCAGTACTATAGAAGATCAGAGCCCTACTATATAGTTTATCAATAAATGTTTCATTAATGAAAACTGTTTATACTTTTCTCCTAATTGTTGCCAAAAAGCAAAACAAAACAAAAATATTCCATAACACTTGAAACAATTATGCATTAAATATTCTAGACCTCATTAATGACATTTTCCTATTTTCAAGAAAAAAGGTTACAAATCATAGTTAATACAGGGAAATTAAATCTTTCATTGGAACCTATATTGTGACTGAATAGCTAGCAATAAATCTACATTTGGCTGATAGCCCTAAAGGGACATAGTTGTTGTAAAAGTTATATTTTTCACAACTTGAAAAAAAATCTGGAAGGTAAGGGTAAACATCAAGTTCTTTATCATATGATCAAACTGAATCACAGAACACCCCTTGGTTTGTTAGAAGCAAACTGAGCTCTTTGACCCTAGTCTAGGTATCAAGTTCAGTAATATTTTCATTGTATAGGATCTTTATCTTCAGTTAAGGGCCAGTGGACAATCTAGGTAACATCTTGAAATAAAATGACTTGAGGCCAGCTCTAAAATTAAGCATAGTAAAGGCCAAAAAAGTGTTATAAGTGCTGGATCCTGAAGGGGTGAAGATGAGTGATTAGGATGGTTATAAGTTATAGGTTCATAATGACTGCTTATTAAAGGACATGCATTTTCATGGGCTTTTGAGGAATGTAAGGTACTCAAAGAACTAGTGAGAATGGCTTATCTTTTAAACGAGAGAATAACTTACATTTTATTTCTCTCAGACCTTTGAAATTTTGCTGCCAGGACTAGGAAATTATTTTTATCTATTTTTTTGGGAGCAGTCAAGGTTACTGAAAAAATAACCTCAACTAAAACAGAATAAGCATGCCTCTGAAAATTAATTTTATTTCACTGAAACAAATTAATTCTTCTTAGGCTCATTGGGTTCATAGTGACTAGAATAGGATTGAGAATAAGACATGTTGTTTGCTTTGCAGTCTTCCAAAGTCTCTGTGAAATGTAATCTCAAAGACACATGGATACTAGGAGATGACTGGAGCTAGATGAGTTATTCTACATTAAACAGTAAATATAGGAAGACCAATGATGCTAGAAGGGGAAAGGAATTGCGAGATTGGAAATTGAATTGTGATTTCTGGAAGCAATAGAAGTAGGAGGAAGAAGGAATTGGCACACAATTCTTTTCCATCCACAGTTTTCTTTCTACCTTTTTGCAATAGAGATACAACTGTTGTTTTTGTCTTCAAAACCATATGTTGGGTTATATTTTTTATTAGATGTGTGATGTTGAGCAAACTGCTTAACTTCTCTGAGCCTAAGCATCCTTATCTCCAAAAGAAATGATTACTTTAGCTGTACCTTAGAGCAACTACGGTGAGTCAGATGGCAGTTGGAAAAAAACTCTAACACATAGTTTGGCACAAAATAGGCATTTAGGTATATGTAGATTTTAATTTGTATAGCAAGAAATCATATTGTGTTACACTTCTTTGAATATATAACACCATACACATTCTTACCTATTTTTTTCTTACATGAAGCTGGGTAGACAGATGTCATGTTGATGGGTGGTGGTTAGTATTGTTAATAATTTAACTTTTCAAGTGATCTTTTTGACTTCATTATCATCATTTAAAATCAGTTGTTTGCTTAGATATAAAAAGACGTAGTTTTTCTGCCACTTTTTAGATGGAATATCATTCTTTTTATGACACTGTTTCAAATGCAAGACTCATCATTCTAGAAGGTTGTTTCTGCAAGCATTCTTTTTTTTGTAAAACAAACAGATGTGGGACATTTGTTCAGAGGAGTTCTTTAAAGGGCACTGTAATGTTTCTGCCTTTAGAGATGGACTTTTCTGACCTTTGTAGAGGCTAAGACCTTTTATCTGGATGGAGGATAGTGTCTATTTATGTTGATGATTTCACATCTGTGAATATCCATTTTGATGATGTAAAGAGTTGTTGATATTGAACTGTCATATGCTGAATCGAAGCTGAACTTACAGTTTGTATAAGGATGCTGGGGACTGCAGTTGTGAAATACTTTAAGACACGTGTTACCAATATACTATCCAGGCTTTCCCACTGTATGCAAAGAGGGTTACAGAGAAGTGAAAGTGATGGCACTGTGAACACTAAGGTGAAAGAATGAAATCAATCAGTCCCTTTATAGTATCGGAGTTCAATTTCTCAGTGACTTGACTCCTAAAAATACCCCTAGGTCCTTTGGGACACAATGCAAGGCAATTAGCTTTGAGAAAAGAACAGAAACAATGGGGGGGGATCGGGGTTAAGCACCACTGCAGTCACAGACCAATAAAAAGAAGAAAAAGAAAGAATAGAAAATCCACCAGAGTCAAACTAAAAGAGACAGATCGAGTTAAAGAGAGATTGGGAAAAACATAGGCAGAGAGACAGGCCATGGAAAACTCCATTATTCTCTGTATTAATGTAGAAGTCAGCTTTGGCTGTAGTTTCAAGTGAGACAAACAATCTGCCTTAGGGACTGCTTATAAAACCAGGAGCAAAATGCCTACTGGAAATGTCACTGTTCTGCTGAGAGATTCTAGTGTCTCTTGGGATACATAGGGAAATCTGTGATGTACAAAAAAAAAAAAACAGAATAAGACAGATTTCTATAATGAGAATGGAACTGGTATTTTTTAATAATTTTAGAATTAACTCGGATTAGACACGTATAATCAATGCCGTCCTATCTCCAAAATATATAAATTAAGCATGCAAAAATAAAAATATCCACTATTATAAGACTTTTACTCAAAGAGTTACTGTCAGAAGTTATTGTCCTGAAATTTCCTCCGTGAATATAAAGGTATATGAGATGAGAATATTAATCCTAGTATTATTAAGTGATGGTACTCACTTCTAAGGTAATTAGGTTATTCTTCAGACCTCAACCTAATTGGTTGCTCATTCAATTGTAAAATTTAGTATCTATTCTTAAGGACATTTTCTTTATAAATACATAACACTCACTGCTACGTACTGTTCATACTACTGCCTTATCTATGTTTTCTCTCATAATTCATTGTATATGTTCCCATTTCAATTCATGCAGTTCTAAGAAATATCTACATCATTATTTGTAATTGAAGAACCATATTGTATTTAACTAGAATCTGTACTCAGTTTTACTTGATTCCAAATTTATGCTTTACCATTTATTTTCATTGAAATTCAACTAAAATATATAAATTAACATGCAAAACAGAAATGACATGACTGTAATTAAAGTCGACTGAAATTTCTTGCATGTTCAAGTAGATGCTAAAGAGAGAAAATTTGACTTGAAATTTTCAGGTCAAATTTGCATGTTAAAATATTAGTTATAAGAGAAAGAGAAAAGTCTCTAAAATAGAACACAAGAAATCAATTTTGCGTTCTCTGAATGGTCACTTGAAAGTTACCTTGATTCTAAATATAAGTTTGGCTGCAGTGCTTGAATAGTGTGGTGAAAGCAGGACAGGAAATAGAGTTTAAAGTCTTCTTGCCCTTTCCCAACTAGTCTGCCACAGTTACTGGTTTTGTGACACTAGAGACATCTTCAAATAAGGAGAGGTGAAGGTTTAGGTTTCCTTATTTATTAGTTATTACCTGAACATTTTGTCTTCCTTGGTTAGAGTAAGACTAATTCATATTTAACCAATTCATTTCATTTACATTTAAGCATGTCTTATAAGTGTAAAGCAGGGAAATTACCCAGCTGACCTTTTCCTCAGGACATCCTTTTTAGACCAAGTAATGGGGTAAGTAGCAGTAGGAGACGGGTTTGTAGAAGATGTTGCCTAGTGACAGATGTGAGTTCCTTCATGGCAGCCATTTTCCTAGGCATAGAATTTGTGCCAGTTTCTATCACCAATGACCTTTCCTTTCAAAACTCCTCAAATGAACTCCAAAATTACACAGATATAAAGAGAGGAGGCAAACCATTGTCCTGTGCTTAATAAGCTCTTGCTGTTCTCCCTTTTCCATGCTGTCCACACACAGCCACCTCTCTTGATCATATAGTATTTCTTTCCCACTGTCTGTGTGTGCCTAGATCATAGCTTCAGGCCAAAAGCCGAGTTCAAGTTTTCATACTATCAAAGTATGCTGTACTCATTGCATTACATCCAGAGAATAATTGGTACGTCAGGAGAGTATGCAAGCCCAAGCCGATTCTCTTTTTTGTCTTTGATAACAGGACTAAACCAAGTTGGCTAGTTAATGAGCCAATTATTTTAGGACAAGCTGGTAGATCTGGACACATAGCTCTATAGCTTTGGGGTTTTATTTTATTAAGGTTTCTTTTCTGCTGGGCTTACACCATCTCCCATGGGGAAACTTCATGAGAGTCAGAGGCCAGCATTGCAGGTAGCTAACTTGAAACAACATCACATATGAGTATTTTGAGTCCTTCAAAAGATAAAACAGTAAATTTTAAGCAAGCTCTCTCTCTCTTTCTCTCGCTCTCTCTCTCTATATATATCTTTCTCTCTCTCTCTTTCTCTTTCTTTCTCTCACACAGAGAGAAAAGCAAAGAGTTAATGTTATCCTGGACTTGAAACTGTACAAAAGTTTTGAAATGCACAGACTCTTTGTCCGTATTCTTCTTCAATGAATTTATTTTAATAAAATAATCATTTATATGTGAAAATAATTCAATTAAATAAATGAATTTTGTTGGCTAGATATATGATAAACCATTTAAAGTGACACTTGATTAGTTTATTTTTATCAACGTATTAAGAAGCTAAGAAGTTTATCATTTATTATCATAATGGCATCAGAGATTAATGATTTATAATTACTAAAATTAAGTATGATTTATTAATATTTCTTTCTTGTAAGTATAAGAAATAAAAATACTGATAATATAAACATCTATATATTCCTTTCTTGCCCTGTTATCCTGAAGCATGAAAAATGATCATTTCTTCTATTACTTATATTTCTTATGGGTTGATTTATTTTCTCCTTGTCTTCACTTTCTTGTTACAATGAAAGAAAATTGCTTTGGTTATGAGAAAATATTATTAAATCTTATCCCCCCCTCCATCTCAGTCTAAGAAGATGTGCATTCATATAGAATAGGTTCCCAAATAGCCAATACATGCAGAAGAGATAGGTCCCAGTGCCATCATCGTTGGTCTCTCAGTCCGTCCCCTCTGGCAGTCACATTCA
>JAQHUG010000060.1:5704266-5723133 GCA_028555095.1 Dicrostonyx torquatus | reverse complement strand
GCTTGATCTATTGGGAGCTCATCAAATCCAGCTGGACCAGGACTGAAGGAGCATATGACCAAACTGGACTCTATGAATGTGGCTGCCAATGGGGACTGACAGATAAGCCAAGGATATTGGCACAGGAACCTATCTCTTCTGCATATATTGGCCTTTTGGGAACCTATTCTATATGGATACATACCTTCTTAGGCCGAGATGGAGAGGGGAGGGCCTTGGGCTTGACACAGGGCAGGGTATCCTGCCCCATATCAGGGAAGTAGGGGGAGCGGGAGGGCATGGGACTAGAGGAGTAAATGTAAATTTTTCTTTTAACAATAAAAAATTTACATACTAGCTCTAGTTCCCCCTCTCTCCACTTCTCCCACCTCTCACTTATCCCAATTCAACCTCCCACCCACTCCTCAAAGGAGGTAAGGCCTCTCTTGGAGAGTCAGCAAAGTCTGGTATACCAAGTTGAGGCAGGACAAAATTCCTCCTTGGGATAGGTCATGGTCCCAATGCCAGAGCCCCTGCCTTCCCCACATACCAGATCAAGCCAAATAACTGTCAGCACATTCAGAAGGCTTAGTTTAGTCCTATGCAGGATCCCCAGCTGTCAGTCCAGAGTTCCTGAGATCTCAGTCAGGTCAGCTTTTTCTGTGGTTTTGCCAGCCATGCTCTTGATCACCCTTGCTCATATGATTCTCCCTCTCTTCATCTGGTCTCCAAGAGCTCAACCCAGTGCTTTGGTATGGGTCACTGCTTCTGCTTCCTTCAGTTACTGGATTTAGGTTCTATGATGAAAATTAGGTTAATCACTAATCTGATTATAGGAGAAGGCCAGTTCAGGCACTCTCTCTACAATTGCTAGGAGTCTTAGTTGGGGTCATCCTTGTGGATTCCTGGGAGTTTCCCTAATACCTGGTTTCTCACTAATCCCATAATGTTATCAAGATATCATTTTCATTGCTATCCCCTCTTTATCCTCCCCCAACTCTGCTATCTGAAGACCTCATGTTCCTATCCCCCATCCCTTCTCTTCTACTCCCCTTCCTAGTTTACCCAGGAGCTCTTAACTATTTCACTTTCATGGGGCCCTCTTAGGGTCCTTATTTTAGCTAGCATCTCTGGATTTGTGGATTGCAGCCTGGTTATTCTTTGATTTAAAACTAATATTCACTTATGAGTGAGTACATACTGTGTTCACATTTCTGGATCTGAGTTAACTCAGGATGTTTTTTTTTCTATTTCCTTCCATTTGCCTGCAAATTTGATGAGATCATTGTGTTTTACTGCTGAATAATATTCCATTGTGAAAATGTACCACATTTCATTTATCCATTCTTTGGTTGAGGGGCATCTAGGTTGTTTCCAGGTTCTGGCTATTACAAATAATGCTTCTATGAACATAGATGAGCAAATGTCTTTGTGGAATGATTATGCATCCTTTGGGTATATACTTAGGATTGGTATTGTTGGGTCTTGAGATAGCTTGTCTCCCAATATTCTGAGAAGCTGCTATATTGATTTCCAATGTGACTGTGCAAGTTTGCATTCTCACCAGCAATGATGGACTGTTCCCCTTACACCACATGCTCTCCAGCATAAGTTATCATTGGTGTTTTTTGATTTTAGCCACTCTGACAGGTATAAGATATTATCTCAGTGAATATCTCAAATATCACCATAGAACCTTCAACCAGCAACTGATGGACATAGAGGCAGAGACTTGCATCAGAGCACTGGACTGAGCTCCCAAAGTCCAGATGAAGAGTGGGAGGAGTGAGAATATGAGCAAATAGGTCAAGACCACGATGGGACACCCACTTAAACAGTTTACCTGAGTAAATGGGAGCTCACCAACTCCAGCCGAACAGGAAAGGAAACAGCACAGGTCCAAGCTAGTCTCTCTGAATGTGGGTGACAGTCGTATGGCTGGGGCAGACTGAGGGGCCACTGGCAGCGTCACCAGGATTTATCCATACTGCTTGTACTGGTGCATCTGGAACCTATTCTCTTTGGATGGATACCTTCCCCAACTAGATATAGTAGGGAGGACCTTGGGCTTTCTCCAAAGCAATGTGCTTTGCCCTCTCTAAGGAGTGGATGGAGGATTGTGGGGGAAAAGGAGGAGGGCATGGGAGTAGGGGAGGGAGTGTGAACTGTGATTTGTTTGTAAAATGAAAAAAATAGTTTGTTTACCTTTAAATAAATAAAGACATTATCTCAGTCATTGAGATTCTTCTGTTGAGAATTTTCTGTTTAGATCTGTACCCTATATTTAATTGTATATTTCATATTTTGATGTCTATTTTCTTGAATTCTTTATATATTTTGAGATCAATCCTTTGTCAGATGTGAGGTTGGTAAAGATCTTTTCCCATTCAATAGGCTGCTGTTTTTTCTTATTGACCTGTGTCCTTTGCCTTGCAGAAACTTGCCATTTTCAGGAAGTCCAGTTTATTAATTGTTGCTTACAGTGTCCATATTACCGGAGTTATATTTAGGAAGTAGTTTCCTGTACCCATGCATTCAAGGCTACTTCCCACTTTCTCTTCTATGAGGTTCAGTGTAATTGGATGTATGTTGAGGTCTTTGATCCAGTTGGACTTGAGTTTTGTGCATGGGGATAGATATGAATCTGTTTGCATTCTTCTACATGTCGACATTCAGTTATGCCAGCACTATTTGTTGAAGATGCTTTCCTTTTACCATTGTACAATTTTAGCTACATTGTCAAAAATCAAATGTTCAAAAGTTTGTAGATTACTGGAAGGGTCTTCAATTTGATTCTATTGATAAACATGTCTGTTTTTGTACCAATACCAAGCTGTTTTCATTACTATAGCTCTAGAGTAGTACTTGAAGTCAGGAATGGTCATGCCTGTGGAAGTTCCTTAATTGTACAGGACTGTTTTGGCTATCCTGGGTTTTTGTGTTTTTATATGAAGTTGAGTATTGTTCTTTCATGGTCTGTGAAGAACTGTGTTGGGATTTTGATGGGGATTGCATTGACTCTGTAGATATCCTACTTATCTAAGAACATGGGGGATCTTTTCATTTTCAGATATCTTCTTCAGTTATTTTCTTTTAAACACTTAAAGCTATTGGCATAAAGGTTTTTCACTTGTTTGATTAGTGTTAGCTCAAGATATTTTATGTTATTTATGGCTATTGTGAAAGGTGATGTTTCTCTAATTTTTTCTCAACATGTTTATCATTTGTATGTAGGAGGGCTACTGATGTTTTTGTGTTAACCTTGTATCCTGCCACATTGCTGAAGGTATTTATCACCTGTAAGCATGACCTGGCAGAGTTTCAGGGGTCACCTACATATACGATCATATCATCTGCAAATTGTGAAAGTTTGAATTCTTCCTTTCCAATTTGTATTCCCTTGATCTCTGTTTGTTGTCGTATTGCTCTATCAAGAACTTCTAGTACTATATTGAATAGCTATGAAGAGAGCTGACAGTATTATCTTTTTCCTAATATTAGTGGAATTGCTTTTGAGTTTCTCTCCATTTAATCTGATGTTGGTTGTTGGCTTGCTGTATATTTTCTTAATTATGTTTACATATGTTCTTTTTATACCTGATCTCTCCAAGACCTTTATCATGAAAAGGTGTTGGATTTTGTCAAAGGCTTTTTCAGCATCTGATGAGATTACCATGTGTTTTTTTTTCATTTTTTTTCATATGGTGGATTGCATTGACTAATTTTCATGTGCTGAAACATTCATTCATCTTTGCGATGAAGCCTACATGATCATGGTGGATTTTTTTTTATATTTTCTTGTATTTGGTTTGCCAGTATTTTATTGAGTATTTTGGATCAATATTCATGAGGGAGATTAGTCTGTAATTCTCTTTCTTAGTTACACATTTGTTTGGTTTGAATATCAACATAACTGTAGCCTCATAAAAAAGTTTAGCAATATTCTTCTGTTTCTCTTGTGTGGAACAATGTAAGAAGAATTGATATTAGGTATTCTTTGAAATTCTGGTAAAATTCTCCACTGAAACCAGGTCTATTTAAATGTTTATCTGGTCTTGATTTAATTTTGTTATATGGTACCTATTCAGAAAATTGTTCATTTCTTCTACATTTTCCAATTTTGTGGAGTAAGGTTTTGAAGTCTGACCCAATGATTGTCTGGATTTACTCATTTTCTGTTATATCCTCTTTTCATTTCTGATTTTACTAATCTGTGTATTCTCTTTCTTTTGGTTAGTTTGGATAAGGGTTTGTCTATCTGGATGAATTTTTTTGAAGAACAAATTCTTTGTTTTATTGATTCTTTGTATTATTCTCTTTGCTTTTATTTTATTTTTTTCAGCTCTCAATTTGATTATTTCCTGACATCTACTCCTCCTTGGTGAATATGCCTCTTTGTTTTCTAAAGATTTAAGGTGTGCTGTTAACTTGCTAGTGTGAGCTTTCCCCGTGTTCTTTATGTAGGCATTTAATGCTATGAACTTTCTTTCCTCTTAGCACTGCTTTCATAGCTTCCCATGAGTTTGGGTGCTTTCATTTTTATTGAATTCTAGGTAGTCTTTTATTTCTTCCTTAACCCAGTGATGATTCAGTTGAACATTGTACAATTTCCATGAGTTTGTAGGCTTTTTGCAATTAGTGTGGTTGTTGAATTTTTACTTTAAGCCATGGTGATTCAATACAATACATGGGGTTGTTCCTAATTTTTTTTGTATCTGTTGTGGTTTGCTTTGTTACTAAGTATGTGGTCAAGTTTAGAGAAGGTTCCATGAGGTGCTGAGAATAAGGTATATTCTTTTGTGTTTGGGAGAAATGTTCTATGGATATCTGTTAAGTTTATTTGAGTCATAACATCTTAGTTCCCTGATTTCTCTGTTAAGTTTCCATTTGGCTGACCTGTCCATTGGTGAGAGATGGGTGTTGAAGTCTCCACCATTAGTGTGTGGGGTGTGATGTGAGATTTAAGCTTTAGTAATGTTGTTTTTACAAATACTCATGCCCTTATATTTAGGACATAGATGTTCAGAATTGAGACTTCATCTTCATGGATTTTTTTCTGTGATGAATATGTAATGTCCTGACCTATCCTTTTTGATTAATTTTACTTTGAAGTCTATATTGCTAGATTTTATGATAGCTACATCCTCTTGATTCTTATATCCATTTGATTGGAAAATCTTTTTCCAACCCTTTTTTCCGAGGTAATGTTTCTCTTTCAGGTTGAGGTGTTTCTTGAATGCAGCAGAAGGATGGGCCCTGTTTTCATACCCATTCTGTTAACCTGTGTCTTTTTATAGGTGAATTGTGTCCATTGATATTAAGAGATATTAATGACCAGTGATTGTTAATTCATGTTATTTTGTTTTTGTTGTTGTTGTTGGTAGTATTTGTGTGTTTCCCTTTTGGGGAGGGCTGCTGGTGTGAGTTTATTTATTGCCTATATTTTAATGAGTACAGCTAACTTCCTTGGGTTGAAGTTTTCTTTTAAGTTCTTTCTGTGTAGCTGAATTTATAGACAGGTATTGTTCAAATTTGGTTTTGTCATGGATTTCCTTGTTTATTCCATCTATGGTGATTGAGAGCTTTGCTGGATATAGTACTCTGAGCTGGCATCTATAGTCTCTTAGTATCTGTAGAACATCTGTCCAGGACCTTCTGGCTTTCAGAGTTTCCATTGATTAGTTGGGTGTATTTCAGAGAGGTCTACCTTCGTATTTTACTTGTCTTTTTTTTCTGGTGCAGACCTTATTATTTTTTCTTCTGTATGTTTAGTGTTTTGATTATTATGTGGTGATGGGACTTTCTTTTGGGGGGAGGTCCTGTCTATTTTGTGTTCTGTAAGTTTCTTGTATTTTCATAGGTATATCCTTCTCTAGTGTTGGGAAAATTTCCTTCTATGATTTTATTTAATATATTTTCTGTGCCTTTGAGCTGGAATTTTTCTCCATCTTCTATCCTTATTACTTTTAGGTTTGGTCTTTTCTTGTGTGTGTGTGTCCCAGTTTTCCTGGATGTTTTGTGTTAAAAATTTGTTTTGTTTAACATTTTCTTTGACCTATGACTCTATTTCCTCTATCTTATCTTCAACTCCTGAGATTCTTCCATCTCTTGTATTCTTTTGGTTATGCTTGCATCTGTAGTTTATGTTTGTTTACCCAGATTTTCCATTCCTAGAATTCCCTCAGTTTGTGTTTTCTTTATTGCCTCTATTTCAATTTTCAAGTCTTAAATTGTTTCCTTCACTTCTTCTATTTTTTTTTGGTTTTCTTGTCTTTCTTTAAGGGATTTATTGATTTCTCCCAATTTTCTGTTTGTCTTTTCATCCATTTCTTTAAGAGGATTTTTCATTTCCTCTTGAAGGGCCTCTGTATTCTTCATAAAGTTATATTTCTAAGATCATTTTATTCTTCTTTATCTGTGTTGTGATGTTCAGGTTCGCTGTTGTACTGCCACTAGTTTCTGGTGCTATCATATTGTTCTTTATGTTATTGAATATTTTCTTACACTGCCATCTACCCATTTCTTCCTCCAGAATTTTCAGGTGAGGCTTGTGGCTCCAGAGGTGACTGACATGGTAGGAGATGGTGGATGGGTAGGAAGGATGTTGCTGCTTGATCCTGGGGGCGTTAGGTGAAGGTAAGACACAGGATGTGCACACAGGGGCTAAGACCAAGAAAGCTGGGCTGTCGATCTGATATCTCAGACACTCATCTCTTCCTCTAGGTGTTCAAATTTTTTAGTTTTTTTTAAAGTTCATACAATGTATTTTGAACATATTCATGTATTCTCTAGCTCCACTCAGATTCAACCCCTTTCCAGATCTTCCTAACTTGCTTTGTTCTTTTAAAGTGTTCTATGAAGTCCAATTTGTGTTGCCCATATATTCTTGTAGGTATAGCTTTTCAATTGGAGCATGGTTGACCTACCAGGAGATACACCATTACAAAGACAGACTCTTCCTCTTCTAGCACCTATCAATTGCCAATATCTCTTTAGCAAGGTGTGGAATTTCATGTCCACCTCTCGCCACTAGGCTTGCATTATGTCTGGCTTGAGGGATGTGAGTCTTTAACATGACTTCACAATTTCTGTAAGTTCACATTGGAATTGAACCTGTTGTCTTTGGAAAACATTGTTTCTTGTAGACAGCCATAGAAATGGATTTTCTGAGAAATGCTATTTAAAGCTTGCCTTTATAAATATAACTTTTGCTCAACTTGTAAGCAGTTAATAAGGCACCAGGAGATAATTTATAAGAATGTAATAATTCTACTTACATACTTTATGTTCGTGTTCAGAATTAACTGACTTCCAAAAACAAAAATTGAAATCAATTTTGCTATACTTTGAACTTCCAATGCAATTAAATCCTACAAACTCAGCTAGATGCAGAATCTTAATTATACTATTTGCCCTATTTTTTGCTTCATGACTCAGAACAATGTTTGTGTCTGTGAGATATAGTGACCACATTCTCAAGACTACACTTTGGAAGAGGTGAGGCATTCAGAGCAATGCTTCTCTCCCCCAAATGTGTTTGAAACAACATGTGGGTATAGAGAGATAATATGTGATCATGGCTTTGTATGCTATTCTGAGTCAATAAGGCCAACAAAGGAGTTTTCTCCATTATGAGACTCCTGTAAAAGAGTAATGCAAAAGGTCGTCATCATCTTTTTTTTTTTTTTACTATTTTTGCTGTGTTGTTCAATATATAAAGAGAATGGCCTTTATTTGGGATAACTTTTTTTTTTTTTAATGTGGCATCACCATAGCCAACTACCATCTCTGTCTCTTATGATATTTATGCCCCTCTCCGGGTTAAAGGGATAGGCAGACTCTTTTCCTTAACAAGTAGAGGATGGGGGAGAGCAGGGGAACTTATATACTGTCTCATCACCCAGCCATTCCAGTTCATGACATCACATGGTCACCCCTCATTGGCTAGGCAAGATCAGAACCTCTGACAGCACCTGTTGCTAGGCACAAACACACTTTAAAATATTATTCTATAACAAACTACTTAGATTCAGAGCATTGTCCTCAATGATTTATTGTGTTATTTTGACAAAAAAAAATGTGGGTGAAGTTTTGCAGTTGTATTAAGTATCTACTTCAGGCTAAACTGAAGAGATCTTGACTAATTTTGATAACAGTAGATGTCAGGACAATATAACTGTTGACTCTGTTGTGTGGTTACATGTGATGACTCCTACGCATACCTATAACCAAAAATACAGGTAGGAGAAAAAGAGATGCAAAATACACATAAAAGGAGCATCAGGAATTTTAGTGTTAGAGCTTTGGATTGTGCTGGGAGAGATAAGAAGAAATAGAATAAGTAAAAAATATGTCCAAGAATTAAAGGAAAATTTATGAAAGGAAAGAAAGCATCAACCAATCAAAGCTTATGCAAATGTAATTCCAGGAGGGGTCCAGATTGCATCTTAAGCAGGCAGCAGAATTTGGCATCATCAGCTACATGATAATTCTGGCTTGAGTGTCATGAAGGATGCAGGAGTAAAGGGGCTGTGAAATCTTCCTCTACAATTAAGGAAATCTTCTCAGGGCAAGTGAACAGAAGGATTGTCATTGTGATAGTTTGGCAAAGAATGAGGCAGCATGGAGACCCAGAGAGGCCATTGCATAAAGCTGAAGGTGAAGCCTGGGTTGCATTGCAGACCCCAAGGTGTTGAAGATGCCAAAACCATGGGACTATCTGCCTGGGAGAGCTGTATAAGGAGTGATAGAGATAAATCTAAATCCTTTGATATCAACATGTAGCTACAGGATTTGCAGTTTTCCCTGCTGGGATTGGTCTTTCCTTGGTTCAGTATTTCCTCACTATATCCTGATTCTTTCTTTTTGAAATGGTAATGTATATCCTGTGCCGTTGTATATTGTGGTATATAATTTGATTTTTGATTTACAGGGATTACAGTTAAATGATTATCTTGAATCTCAGATTGGACTTCTAAATAGTGTTGAGACTGTGAAAGACTATGGGAACTTTTGGTGTAGGACTAAATGCATTTTGCATTATAATTTGATCACAAGCCTATGGAGACTAGGGTTTGGATTTTGGTGATTTAAATGAGAATGGTCTTCATAGGCTTACATATATGAATGTGTGGTTCTTAGTTGGCAGAACTACTTGGGAAGGAATAAAGAGGTATCAACTTCCCATTGTTGGCTACTAGATGAGCGTTTAGAGCTTTCTAAGGACTATATCATTTGAATTAGTTCTCTCTCTCCCTCCCCCCTCCTCTCTGCCTATATTTGTTGTCTTAACATGTAAATTCCAGCATTGTACCTGCCTGACTGCTATCTTTGTTCCTTACTGTTAGGGTGTCTGTGGGAGTACCTTGGTGGATCAGATCGATCAGGGTCAAGAAATGTTGCAAAGATTGTACTATGTTAAGAGATCTCACACAAGAGATTATCTGGAAGGATGCAAAGACAGAGCAGAGAAACATGGAGAAAGACACAGAAACAGAGAGATAGAGAGGGGGCTGTGAAGATGGGGACTTTTCAAAGGGTATAGTGCATGCATATATGGAGACTATGCTACACATGGCCACACTGAAAATATGTTGCATTTGGTGGCAGATGATGGTGTGGCTACTGTCACTGAGTCCCTAAAGGCAGGCTTGAAGTAGCACCTGGTTTATAACACTTAACATGGCAGCCATGAACTCTACCACTCTCTGGACTTATGAGCTCCAAATTAAATGCTCTCTTTTATAATTTGTTTTTGGTCAAGGCAGTTTGTCATGACAATACAAAAGTACCTAAAACAGTCAGGAAATTGACTTTTCTAAATTTTGATTGTTATCAGCTTGAACCTTTGGACGATTTTTAAACATTTATTTACTATTTATTGTTTTATTCTTTTAATAATTATGTGTTTATGTGGTTTATCCTGATGTGGCTATATTCATGTGAATGCAGTCACCTGCAGAGCCCAAAAGAGGCCTTCAGATCTTTCTGGATCTGTAAACTAGCTGGTACATGGTACTAGAAACCAAACTCCAGGCCTCTGCCAGAATAATGGAACCTCTTAACTGAGCCATCCCTCCAACCCCCATCTTTGAACTCTTCTTCTCTTTAGTGTTCTTCCTTGTCAAAAACTGTGCAAGTGTAAGTACCATGAAATAATAAAATGATGTAGAAAACTACTGCAGCATTGTAATAATGTTGTGAGTACTTTATTTGTAATAGTGCTTGTTAATGGATATAGAAAAGGAATAAAGTTGAAAGAAAAAAATCTTGAATTAATCCGAGTATTCAATGTATGCAAGATTAATCAGAAGGAGGAGTCACAGCTGTCTTAAAAGTGTCAATTCTGACTAGGTAAACAAGGTAGATAATAACAGTTAAAAGAGAAAGATAAAAATATTTGAGTGCATAAGATGACAGGCAAATGACATACTATTCTTTTGACATATGTAGAGTTTTAGAAGATTGAGCAAACATACCAATGTTATTGAAAAGTAAGCACAGTTTAGAATAAAAGTATTTAGTATTTTGAAGGTGAAATAATTTTCTATGAAAACATGAGTGGGATCAAGAATTTTCAAATGCATATGTATATATATATATATATATATAGTCTATAAATATACAGGATCAAGAATTTTCAAATATATATATACACACATATGTATGTGTATATATATATATATATATTTCAAAATAGTAGGCATTTTGATGTTTTTCCTCCATTGTAGTCCATGTTGTCTCCGTACAAAGGAAGAAAACTAAAACACCATGATCATGAATGAAAATTTTGTTACATATTTTGACACATGCATATACTAGAGAGGAAACAAAGTTATATTGGTAGTGAGAATTATTAAATAAATGTATGAAAAGAATGACTACTCCTAACTCCCTTCACATTAAGATGGAGTTTCACAGTTAGCAAAAATTGAGAGAAATGCTGCTTTCTATTTCTCTTGATTTTTCTCTAAACACAGAAATCCAAAAGCAGCTTGTTAATTATCTGCTTTTTGGCTTTTTTTCTTTTCCCTCTGTCATGTTTAATTTTACCACCAGTTTTTCAGAGAATGAGGTTGGATGGAGCTAATATGTGTTGTGCCTCATCTGTCGTAACATATTGAAAGGCACTTACAATTGTGTACAGATTGTATAACACCTTGAGATGAATCTTATTTATTTCTCTCTTAGATAGTGCTAATAGGGTATGAAAATAAAACATGATTACATTTGATGATTATTATGATGTTGTGAAAAGGCCTAGAGTCACTTGAATGGTTTAGAATTAAAAACAAATGTTTTTTTCTGAGAAGTCCAATTTACTGTCACAAAGGTGACAAACTTTTTTTTTTTAATCAGCTACAGTTGTAAGATATTTATCCTTTTTCTCCTCCTTCTGCTTTGTCCTGGAGACTTCTGGTAACCTTTATGAAAGAATTATCCAAAAGAGTAAAAGCAAACATGTCTTAGAATGGGTGTTTCTCCCTCATAGCCCATATGTAGAGGTACAGTAATTTGAATTTCCGTGACATATTTGTAGAAGAATTAGCAGATGTAAACTCCTAATATCTTTTAATATGAGGTATATTTTATAGTTGGTCTGTTACTCTTAGCACCAGACTCTTGCTTGATATTATCACATGGGTTTGTACTGTCTCAGATAAGTCAATATAAATGCCACATAGTTTCTTTAAAAAGTCTTTATTGAGACAACAGAAATATTAACTTCAGATCACTAAATAGAGATGATGTAATGACAATTTACTAAATGTTTAAGTATATATGCCTCTGTGTATACAGCATATGTGAAATGTGACCTACTGCTCAGTTATCAATATATAAATTCACCACAAACAACATTTTTAAGGCTTAAGCCACAAGGGGGTAAGATCATGTCTGTATTCTTATATGATCTTCAGTTCCTTAAGTTTGGAGTTGTCCAATTTCTTCTAACTTTTGTTATTCTGCATTAAGCTTATCTTGTTCTATGCTTCTCTGTCTGATGGTATTCTATAGTAGAGTCCTTTATTACAGTCACTGATTAAACAGTTGTTCAAACATCATTTTCAGTTTAGAGTGTTTATCAATTATATTTCTAAAGAAGCATAGATTCACTCTGAAATGCCTGTTGTGTTCTACTTAATCCATTAGAAAGAATTTTATGAAGCTTTTGCATGTTAGCCTTCATTTCGTCCACTTCATCCATATTCTGTGTTTTTTGGACAGTTTCCTTTGACCACCATGAAGATGGGAACAATGATTTATATTTCACTTACCATGGTAAGGAATTAGCTTTCAGGTTTGATCAAAATAATAATTACTGAGGTTTAGCTGGCATAGCATTTCCTGCTCAACGTTATTGAACATTCCCTCTTGGCTACAGCAGGTTAGGATGTTTATTGTTTTATACTCACTAGATGAGGATTAAATTTGATTTCAATGACATATAGAACCAGACATGATTTTGACTTCTTAGATAGCAACTCTGGTTTGAAAGACACATGTAGAACTGGAAGAAAATAATACCATGAGGGGTAAGATGTTTTATTCTTACCTAAGTTTCTTACATGTGAAACAAATAATCAGTATTATATTTCTGCTTATTTCTATGATTGATTTAGTGATCATATTGCTTATTATTTGAAACAAAGGGAAGGGCTATTTTAGACAGTGTGTCTGTCAGTAGAAGTTATTTCCATAATATGTCACTATAAATAGTCAAATCTCAAGAGTATAATTATTATAATGTTAAAGTGATGCTATTTTAAAGGAAAATAGGAGATGGCTTAAAACAATCCTGTATAAAATATATGCCAATTTATTTATTCATTCATTCATCTGTTAATCATTAGTCCCTGATTATAATGAGAAAGGAAGATGCATTCACTGTCCTTGAATAGAAACACATAAGCAGCCAAATGAATGATTGTAAAGAAAAAGTTTAAATATGACCAGAAGCATTGGATGATACAAAATGCAAAGACAATTTTAAACAAAAACTAAAACAGCAACAAAAACGCGATATATCAAAGCAAACAAAGAAAACTAATGCAAAAATAATATACGGTAAGTTTTGCTGAGGAAGTGTCACATGAATTTAGCTTTGTAGAATGAATAGAAGTAGATGAAATGTAGTTTTAGAGAAGGGCAAAAGACATTGCAGGCATAAATAAAACTATTTGAGAAGTGGCATTCAGTTATAACAATAATTAATTCAGTATCACTAGCATACACAGTAAGAAGTGGAATGTGGAGGGAAAGAAGTTGGGGGTGGAGTCAAGTATAGATGGGTCAGCAGTAAGGAACATTTGCTATACAGTGAGTAGACTAATTAGTAGTAGAGTATATTAGATCTAATGGGCAATGAAAAGGTGATAGCAGAAAGCAAAAGAAGGCACAGATGTCAAAATACTGCAAAAAAAAGATTATGAAGTTTAAGGAAGAAGACATGGCGAATTCATAGGCCAGAGAGTTGAAATATATTTATGCAAAACTGAGGGTTCAGAAAGAGAGCTGGCTAAGCAGGAATGATGATAAATTATATATATATATGACAAAAATACTTGAATGTAAAACTCACATATTCTGTTGGCTTAGATTTTGGCCAGTAACATAGAAGATGAAGAGATGAAGATGTTAAGGCTGTGCACCAACCTTCTTAGAAAAGATGTTTTAATATGTTCACTAGCTGAATTGATTAAAGAATGTCCCAAATTAAGCTTAATTCCATGGCAAATTAACTAGCCCAAATGGACCCTTCTTTGTGCATTTCCGTTTTTGAGACTTTATTGTGCTTCATAGATGAAAAATATGTCTTTGAGTTAGATATTCTATGATTTGACTATGGTTTTGACCGTTTCATTATTTTTAAAATGCACCATATTTTCCTAATCACAGTTAAGAATATAAAGAGCAATTTTCAATTTTACAGTGGGCGAAAATCACTTAAGTTTGATTTTTATATTCTTTGTTACCCTGAATGGGTCTGTTTTTCTTTCTTCTTTGACCCTTCACTCATATTCATTATTGATTTTTCTAGGGGATGCCAAAGCTATTACTGGCTACCTCTTAGGTCATCCTCCATGAAATGATCTCAAATGGCTCCTTAGAGCCCTACAAAATCAAGGGCTGTTTATCCCAATCACAAAACTCTACACTTTTTCTCAGTTTTTCAAGTTAAAACTTTCAAGTGTCTCCTGATTAAAGGGCTTCTGTGATTGTTGCTCTGCCTCAAGTTCTAAACTTCTTTGTTTTTTTCATAGAACTTTTACAGCCACAACTCAGGAAAACAACTTGATGGTGCATAACCTGGAGTGACCAGAATGCTAAGGAAGGATTAGAGCTCATTCTATACTAATAACTATAAAATTACTAGGTAAAGATAAACAAATACAGCAACAGGGTTTAGCACTGGTGAAATTGACTCATAATTCTATTGTTTAGTAGCTGTGTACCTTTAACTCAGTCACTTAATTTTCTAGAACTTCCTGCTTCCTCATCTGGTAAATGTTATATTCATATATACTCTACTTTCCTATCTAACTGGGTGTGATTTTCAAAGAAGGGGACGCTCTTTGTAAGTTTCTCAATAAGGTGTCTGAGGCAGGATTGAAAGACAGAGTAAAACCTGCGACATATGAAAGGATGGCTTAGAAAGGGAAAAGAACCCCTTACCTGGAGTTTGGTTGAAGCCTGTTTCTAGATGGGAGAGAAGAATCCCAACACAACTAACATTTACTTAAGACCTTCCTCCATACCTTGCTATTCATTTATAAATGTTTAGGAATCTCACCAGAAACACCTTTACATTAAATGAACATGTCCACTTGTCCAAGTATAACAGTTTTGGTTTTTAATCTTATCTAATTATAACCCCATTCAAGTCAACTCTCGGGGTACACTTATTATAATCTCAATTAGCAGCAGAAGAAAAGAGATAAAGAAGCAGAGAGTCTATTAGAAATCTGTTAAACCATGGGACGATATAAGATTCCAAAACACTATATATACTTGCCACTAGGACACTTTAGTTTGAGTATTTCATTTCCAATTTTTATTAGTTACTTAAGAATTGTAAAAAACCCAAGATAATCAAAACAATCCTGTACAATAAGAGAACTTCTGGAGGCATCACAATCCCTGACTTCAAACTCTACTACAGAGCTACAATACTGAAAACAGCCTCGTATTAGAATAAAAGCAGAAAGGAGGACCAATAGAACTGAATAGAAGACCCGGATATTAATCCATACATCTTCAGACACCTGATTTTTGATAAAAGAAGCAAAAAAAATTTCAAATGGAAAAAAGAAAGCATATTTAACAAATGATGATGGTGCTGACATAACTGGATATAAACATGTAGAAGAATGAAAATGGATCCATATCTGTCACCATGCACAAAACTCAAGAACAAATGGATCAAAGACGTCAACATAAAGCCAGCAACAATGAACCCTATAGAAGAGAAAATGGGAAGTACACTTGAATGCATTGGCACAGGAGACCACTTCCTAAATAGAAACCCAGTAGCACAGACACTGAGAGAAACCATTAATAAATGGGACATCCTGACACTGAAACGCTTCTGTAAAGCAAAGGACACAGTCAAGAAGACAAAATGACAGCCTACAGAACAGGAAAGGATCTTCACTAACCCCATGTCAGACAGAGGTCTAATATCTAAAATAAACAAAGAACTCAAGAAATTGGTCATCAAAAAAAAACAAATAATCCAATAAAAACTGGAATATAGGCTAAAATAATGAACTCTCAACAGAGGAATCTGAAATATTTGAGAGACGCTTAAGGAAATGTTCAAAATCCTTAGTCATCAGAGAAATGCAAGTCAAAAAAACTCTGAGATTCCATCTTACACCTGTAAGAATGGCCAAGATCAAAAACACTGATGACAACCTATGCTGGAAAGGTTGTGAGGTAAAGGGAACACTTCTGCATTGCTGGTGGGAATGTAAGCTGGTACAGCCCCTTTGGATGTCAGTGTGGAGATTTCTCAGAATATTAGGAAACAACTTTCCTCAAGACCCAGTAATACTACTTTTGGGTATATATATCCCAAAGATGCTCAATCATGCCACAAGGACATGTGCTGAACTATGTTCATAGCAGTATTGTCTGTCATAGCCAGAACCTGGAAACAACCGAAATATCCTTCTACTGAAAAATGGATAAGGAAAATGTGGTACATTTACACAATGGAGTACTATACAGCAGAAAAAATAATGACATCTTGAATTTTGCAGGAGAATGGATGAAGCTAGAAAACATTTTGAGTGAGGTAACCCAGACCCAGAAAGACTATTATCACATGTACTCACTCATAGTTGGTTTTTAAACATAAAGCAAAGAAAAGCAGCCTATAAATCACAATCTCAGAGAACCTAGACAACAATGAGGACTTTAAGAGAGACATACATAGATCTAATCTACATGGGTAGTAGAAAAAGACAAGATCTGAGTAAATTTAGAGCATGGGGACCTTGAGAGAGGGTTAAAAGGGAGGGGAGAAGCAGGGAGGGGAGCAGAAAAATGTAGATCTCAATGAAAAAAAAATAAAAAACATGTAAACACAAAAAGCAAAAGAATTATATAGAATGTGTTTTGATCATATTCACCTCCCTCACCCAGCTCCATTTCCACTTCCATATTTACCCATTTTTTGTGTCTTCCTTTTCTTAAACACTGAAGTCTCATTTGTGCTGCCCAGCTGCTTGTGGTTGTATAACCTCCCACTGAAGGGTTGTCAGCCTACACAGGGTAACATCCTTAAGAAAAAACTGGCTCTCCTTCTTTTAGCAACTGCCAAATGTCAACAGTTACTTCCATAAGGATGGGATAATGTGGCCAACTCCACTTCCTGTGCTGACATTATGTCTAGATTGACAATGAGTAGTCTTGTGCATGCTATAAGTTCATATAAACAACTGTCCTGCTGTGTTCAGAAAATATTGTTTTCATTAAGGCATCTATTCCCTCTGTCTCTTATAATCTTTCTACCCACTCTTCCATAATGATCCCTGAGCTTTAAGAATCAAATTTCGGGCTGAATATTCTGCATTCTTCAATTCTCTACAGCTTAAACATTTATGAGTATTTGTGTTACGTTCTATGACAAAAATGAACCTTCTCTGATGGAGTTTAAGAGATTCACCATTCAATGGGTGAAACCGTAAGTCATTAGGATTTTGTTTAAAACATCCAGTTAGCAGAGGCAATAGTAGTTAAGTTCTCCCCTAGACCATATGACCACCAATCTAGATACATGTTCTTTTCCCCAACAATGGTGCCAGATATGAATTTCACCTTGTTGAATGAGACTCAACTCCAATTCGAATGTAATTGGTTGCTTACATGACATTCGTGCTACTATTGGAACAGTGGGCCTGTCTTACTTGCCCCGTCTTGTTGTGGCTTATAACATTGGTAGGTAATATTGATAACTACTTTTCTCCTTTGATATGATGCATAGCACCTTCTAGCACCATGATTGAAGATTCCAGATGAATGACAGCTTTATTTCTACATCAGTTTGGAAAGATAATGAAAAGAATTACAAGTAGTCTGAAATATTTGGTGGTCTATGGGACTTCACAATCCAACAACTTCAAAAGGGGTAATCCATTCATGACATTCAGATTTTTTCTTGCTAGACTGCAGAATGGCTACAATTAAGCTTTCTTCTCAGACCTGTGTGAACATTCCCAGTGGAGCATATGTATCTAAAGATTCAATCTTACATCAACACATTAGAGATAACATGCATTGTATGTCATTACTGGTCTAGGTTATGTCACTTCAAGTCATTATTTCCAATTATATACCTACCATGTTCATTATTTCATTTTATTAAGCTGCTGAGTAATGTTCTATTATGTGAATACACCTCCTTTTCCCTATCTTGTCCTCAGTTATGGATAGCTAGACTATTTTCATTTCCTGGCTATTATGAACAGAACAGCAGTGCACATTGATTGGAAGGTACAGTAGCTTACAGAATCCATTGGGTATGTTCATAATAGTGGCATAACTGGATCATGTGGCAAATCCATTTTTATCTTCTTGAGAATTCTATACTGATTTCTATACTGGCTAGACTAATTTGCACAACCACCAGCAGTGAATGAGTATTCTTCTTTCCCCATATCCTTGCTGGCATTTGTTGCCATTAAAAAAAATCTTAGCTATTCTGACTGTAGATTAAAAAAACCCTTCAAATTAGTTTTAATTTGCATTTCCTTGATAACTAAGGATGTTGAATATTTTTCAAATGTTTCTTAGCCATTTGTATTTCATCTTTTGGGAACTCTCTGTTTAGTTCCATGAGCCAGTTTTTAATTGGGATGTGTGAAATAATTAGCAAGATTGACAAACCTTCAGCCAAACTAATGAAAACAAAATTAGAGAAGATCCAATTTAATAAAATTAAAAAGTAAATCAAGACATTAGAGCAGACATTGAGTAAATTCAGAGTCATATGCACATAATATAAAAAGTCATATTCAATAAATTGGAAAATCAAAAAGAAAGAATATGTATGTATATACAGGCTATCATATATATATGCATATATATATATATATATATATGAACCATTAAAGCTAAGTAAAAATAAAATAAATAATTCAAATTGGTCCATAGCATCCAATGAGATAGATGCAATAGTTTAAATTTTTCAAACTAAAATAGGCCAGAGTCAAATGGTTTCTGAGCAGAATTCTACCAGACTTTAAAAGAAGTACTATCACCATATTACTCAAATAACTCCATAAGATTGTGTAGAGGTATGGTGAAAAAGCAATCCTTCAAATCAATAACTATCAGAGGCCATCCTTTTGGAAGTAAAGAAGGCAAAGGAAGTCCAGATTGTAA
>JAQHUG010000060.1:5661876-5687246 GCA_028555095.1 Dicrostonyx torquatus | reverse complement strand
GGGAACAAGGGGAGTAAATGTAAATTTTTCTTTTAACAATAATAATAATATAAAAAAAATATGTGACCATGCCTCTTCGACCAGCAAAGGATGTGAAAATACTTATCTCATGTAAATGCTGATCAAACAGTGTCAAATAGAGGAGTTCAACAATCATGTAGAGAGGATGTCCCTTTCTGTGTGCGCTCAAGCTCTTTCACTCACCTTCTTGTCATTTCCCAATGGGTTCATGAACAAATGGAAATTGAAGTTTATACACCTGCCTAAAGTAGCCAATTACTATAAATGTAGCAATTTTTGATGTTCATTGAAATATTCATGTTATCCAAAGGTTTTGTTGATATCCGTTTGGCTGGGCATAGTTGTTTTTCATTTATCATCTCTACATCCTTAATTATTATTTGTTTTCTCTTCTGTGGACTTTTAGACTGTTTGTATATTTGAAAGTAACAGAAAAAAACAAATGGCTATGCTGTCCTTTAGTTCATGCTAAGAAGAAAGCCTTTTTGAGTTTTTTCATCATGATATAATTAGGCTGTTCATCCCCATAGCTTGTCGGCAGTTTCTAACAATCTGTCTTGTCTGGAATGCTGTTCACGGCCACAATGCCTGAAGGAAATCAGAAAAAGGTTACATGAACCTCATCCTGACTTCTAAAAGTGAATACTCTAGATTCCATTCCTTCTGTGATAATAGAATGCGGTATACCTGACAACAAGGAGCTGAGAGAGAATGAGTGTCATAGAAGAATGGGAGAGAAAACTCAAGCGAGCAGGAACATTCCTCCTGTAATTGGCCTACTTCTTTTTCTCTTGGTAACAATGGAATCTCAGAAACTAGGATTCAGCCACTCTTCTGCTGTTCCTTCGTCTTTCTCTTTTCAAATATCCTATAGTTGGTTTCATGACTTCAGAGCTGTTTTTTAACCTTGGAAGTCTTCAATCCCCAAATGAGAAATTCTGATGCCCTGTTGAATTGTCTTACTAAAATGTACAAAAAGCTTGCAGAATTCAACCCTTCAGGCTTAAAATTGCCCAAGTAAAAACGGACTGCATTATTCGCATATGAATTTCTAGGTGACCCATTTAACTTACTGCTTAGGTCATTTCATGTGATTTTGACAGCTTGAGTATTATCACCTGATTATTAATCACTATCAATTTAAAAGTCAGCTGTATGGTGCTAATCACAGCATGCCACTATGGGTACTCACATGGGCTGCATGAACACGCTAGTGAAGCAGGCTTTGAATTACAAAGTTGCTTTAGATAAAATATAATTTGAGGGTCATAATCTGTGCATTTGTGGTGTTGTCCTGATTTCATTGAAAAGTTTATTGTATGTGATAACATATTAAACAGAAATGCTTATGTAATGGTTGAGCAATTTATAAGGATATATTTTTTAATGTTAAAACTTTTTCAAGTTATATTTAAGGAACACTAAGACATTAAGTGTTTGGGTTTTCCAACCTGATTTACAACTCCAAATATTCCCTCCATCTTTATTTACCATAGTCTACTCATAGTTGTGCACAAATGTACTCAGCTGTTTAAACTCAAGATCAAGTAATACTGTGCATGTGAAGAAATCCACAGCAAATAAAAATTACATGAACATACTTCCACTCCTTAAATTCATTGTATATTTGTATAACCAATATCTTCAACTTTTACCAGCAGGTAGCAAATGTGAATATTTCTTAGTTTGACCTTTTTGATGTAAAATTTCATCTATATGTAGCAAAGTAAAGACACTTTTATACTTCAATAAATCAGAATCTTTCTTACTTACACCAATAAAATCTAAACGATAAAAGGAAGCAGAAGAATCCATGTTCTGTACTCAGAACTCAAGTAAACAAAGTGTAATGGCATTTCATTTGTGTTTTAGTAAATAAAGCTTGCCTGGGGATTGGAAAACTAAAACAGCCACAATGGCCAGCCTTACAGACCAGGCAACAAAGGCACACACCTTTAATCCCAGTAGCCACACTAACTTGCCATAGAAACCAGGTAGCAGTGCTGCATGCCTTTAATCCCAGAACTAGAGAGGATTGCAAAATGGGAAGAGACAGCTCTCAGGCGAAGTCTCATTCTGAGATTCCTGGAGGCAGGATTGCCATTTCAGACTGAGGAAGAAGTAAGAGCCAGTGACTGGCTGTTTTGCTTTACTGACCTTTAGGTTGAACCCCGGTTTCTCTCTCTGAGTTTTTATTAATCATGCATCAACAAAATTATTGTGAGAGAAAGTATCTAAAATTCTAGTATTGGTGATGGAGAAGTATTCACTAGCCAGCAGCCTAGTCCAATCAGCAAATTCAAGGCTAGTGAAAATCACATTTTAAAAAAAGTAGTTGTTGATGAAGAATTGTACCCAAGGTTGTCCTCTGGTCTCCTCATGCTTGTAGTCACATGTGCACCCCACCATATAACATCTGCACACAAACATATGCATCCACATGCACATACAATAAAAACAAGTATATTAAGCCACAATTTGTAATTTTTTAAGTTTTTCTGCCAAGAACAGAAATTGAATTTAATTGTATTTTTATCCACAACCACTACTGATATATGTGAATTTTTATAAACTTTTATTAATCTCCAAATTATTCTCTTTGCTATAGATCCAGTTTTCTTTCCTAACCTGAAAATAGTAGCCCTTTTTAAAACTCTTTCATAGAAGAGGTAGAAGTGAAGAAAGACATTGAGAGATGTCAATAGCAATAGTATCGCTATACTGAAAAGATGAACCCCATTTAACATTTTTTATTTCCTTGGAGGATACTTATAGTTGATGCAAATTTCCAAATAAAATAGAGGTAACTAAGATAACCAAGAAAGTGAACATTTTGGATACATTTACTTTTAAAATTTCTGGGACAAGAAATCTTGTTCATGGAATGACAGGTTAGTAGGAGTGTTAGTAGGAGTTAGTAGGAGTGTTAGTAGAGGGTGAGTCATGTGCATTATGAACTTGATAACAATGATGAAACTTTTCATGAATAAGCCTTGGAATTGTTCAGTGACCTATTCTAAAAGGTGTTGTGAATCTTATGTACCCCAAGGTAACATGAAATTTCTGTTTGGATAAGAACATTACAAGACATCAAATAATGTTTACAAGATAACTCTCATGTACTAAGGACTTGGATCATATCTTAGTTATTTGTGGGGTATGTCTGTGTGTATACATGCGTGTTGTGTGTCTCTTTGTGTATATATTTGTGTTCCTTATCTCTGGGTGTACATATAGGTGTATACGTATACATGCAGGTACAGGTTGATATCAAGTGATTTGCTCAGTCAACCTCTAATTTTACATCTTGATCTAGGGACTCTTGTTGAAGACTTTGAGTACTTAGGTTGCCAATTTAGCTAGCTGTTTGTCTTGACTTTTCTACTCTGTGGTCCTCATGGATGTTGAGATTTATCATCAAGTTTCCTTAGGTTAAGGATCCCCATTTGGTCTTCATGCTTATAGGTCAAGCAATTAGTCCATAGAAACATGTTTCCAGCCATCATAATTTCTTACATTTGAAGGCTTGTGAAAATGTCCTTAAAATGATTAGCCTCCAGTTTGTTTAGTTTTCACAATTTGAAATGTAGTAAAAAATATCTCCCAAATCCAAATATTGTGAAATAGAAAGCACATTTATGACTGTCTATACAAATTAATGTAGTCACTAATTATCGGCATCTTTCTCATTATTCCTCTGATTTCTCTAATTTATAATAGTTCAGCTTTTATTAAAGCATAGTAGTAACAACTCAAAATTCTGCTACAAAAATAAGTGTTCTCTTAGGTTATAAAACATAATAATTATATTTCTGTTTTTTAAATTATTTGAACACCTGTTGAGTTATGAAAAGGAAAAAAACTAATTGCAACAGGTTTATAAACTTTGCAGAGTACTGGAAAATCATACATTTAATATTTAATGGAAAAATAAAACTAGTTATATATAATGAAAAAATCTGAGTCTTGAAACAAGCAGGGCTAAAATTTATACCCTGTGTTGTTATCTGAACATGCACTTGCTATGAGATTCTCTGATGGCATAAAATATCTTTTATGCTCTGTTGTGTACCTGTATGACTTACAAGACTGGTTATGCTGTACTGTAAAATTAGTGATGTGTGTAGATAGCAGATTGGCCACCTGGAAAACCTATTTGAACTTAGTGAGAATTGTTTTTATTCCACACAATGCAACCTCAAGAGAAAGTTTTAGTGTCTACATTTCTGTTCCCATGGTAAGTAAGTGATACATCTCCTAGTTAGATATTTGGGCATATACTTTGCTTTTTAATAATTCTCAACCATCTATGACACTAATTTGAGAAATGGAAACTGTAATAAGAACTATATTAATCTAGTTCTTGGATGGGTAAGAGGATAATGAAAATGGAAGCAAACAATGTATGATCTAGAATTGGTATTCAGGAATTTATGTTCAGTACATTTATACATCAGTCAAATACTAAAGTGTTTTGACATGGAAAGTTGTGAGATACAAGGGACATTTTAATAAATAGTCTAGCATCAGTGTGCAGAATTGATTAGGACATAAAAAGATATAAATACATAAAGACTAGTTGGAAGACCATGCTCAAAACCAGTTAAAAGTATAACTTGTACATATAATTTCCAGCTTTCTATATTACATTGAAATTTGTACCACTTTATGTTGTATAACTATTTGTCTCTCACAATCTCAACTTTAAAATATTTTTCTCAAACAAAATTACTTGAAAACATGACTTTCCAAGTGTCAAAACACTCACTGTAAGTGTTGCGAGACAAAGGAAAACATGCTATAATAATGTAATTACTCACTTTTAAAGAGCATGTAAGCTAAAGTGTGGCTCATTAATAATAGACTAGAGAAAAATCCCCTGGCAGTCTAATCTAACTTAAAAAAAACCCAACAATTTATCTATGAGCATAAATTAGTTCTTTACCAGATGTCAGCTAAATTGATTCCAGGAAGGAATTGATTTGATAGAATGTCACTGTCAGATTGCAGTGATATTTTGAATTTAGGTTCTATTCTTCATCATGTATGTTTAAAGTTTGAAATTTAGAAGGCCAATACTTCAAATCATATTCTGTTATGAATGTACCACAGAGTAATGTGGTAATCATGAGAATATGTCACAACATCTTCAAAATCATCAATTTTGACATTTAGAAAACATTATAAGCAATAAATTTCTATATTCCAGATTACAAATCTGTTGAATCTTGTTTATCTTATCTATACTGTCTGGAACACTTGCATTCCAGTGCTTACCTAAGAGTTAAATGAGTACTACTGAATGGATATATGAAGGTAAAACAGGAGTGTAACTATAAACTCCATGCTAGTAGGAATCACATATAACACAGTCACTGCTATGCCCTCAGCACCTAGCATAGTATTCTTACTGATTAACCTAGTAATCTTTGGAAGAAAGTCAATAATCTAGTTAACTATCAGGAAACTGAATCCAAGCTTAGAACTCGGTTGTGGGTGAAGAACCTTAATAATATCTTTTGGTCAGTGTTTTATTGTTATGAAGAGATGTAATGATCACAGCAACACATTATAAAGAAAATCATTTATTTTGGGAATGATTATAGCTTCCGAGATTTAGTCCATTGTCATCATGGCAGGAAGCATGGCACCATGCAGGCAGAAATAATGCTAGAGAAATGGTTGAGAGTTGTATATCTGGATATAAAGGCAGCAGAAAGAGAAAGTCACTGGGCCTGGCTTTGGCTTTTGAAACCTCATAGCCCACTCCTCTTGAGATACTTCCTCCAACAAAGCTACACCTACCCCGAAAAGGCCACACCTCCTAGTTCTTCTAAATAGTGCCACTACCTAATGACTAAGCATTTAAATATATGAGTCTGTGAAGGAGGCAACTCTTCAAAATAATTTATTCTCTCATATTGATAAACAAAATGCAATCATGAATACAAACAATTTTAGGCTCTATAGTAGCAATTGGCTGTAAATAGAGATTGCTCACTCATTTTTCAGCTGCCCAATCCAAATATTCACATGGAAACTATATTAATTACACCACTGCTTGGCTAATAGTCTGGGCTTCTTTCTAGCTAGCTCTTATATCTTAAATTAACCCATTTTTATTATTCTGTGTATCTCCATGAGGCCGTAGCTTAGTGAGTAAAGTTCTGGTGTCTGTCTTCTTCAGTAGCTACATGGCATCTATCTGACTCTTCCTACTTTCTTTCTATATTGCTGTTCAGATTTATCATCTGGCTTTGCTCTGCTAAGCCATTGGTGGAAACAGCCTTATTCATTAAATAATGGTAATAAAAATTTTCACAGCAAACAGAGGGGAGCTCCCACGTCAAACGGCTGCTATTCAGATTGATCAAAAATGTTGCAAAAGCATATCAAGGCATTGATAGATTTGCTTTTGATAGGAATTTGTGTCTTGGTTTCCAGATTGCAATCCATGTGTTTATTTATTTGTAAGAAGATACAGGTTAACTCTATGAGATATTTTACAAGAATACCAACACCATTCATTAAGATACTATCATTAGGGCCTAGATACTTCCCTTGTGTCTCAAATCTGAATACAGCCACCATTGGAGTTAGGATTTTAAAATCAAATTTTGAAGGGATATAAACTTTGGATTTATGAAACAAATGGAGTACCTATTGTATCTAAGAAACAAATCTCTTAGAATTATTACATGTGTTCTTAGACATCTTATAACTCCAAGCAAATCCATATCTGGGTTTGCCATAGAGAAGGCAGATGATACACAAAACATCCAATATCATAAGATATAAAGTTTTTAGGCATTTATTTTAGTGTGAATGATGAATTATCCTAAGACTAGGATAGGAAGGGGTGACATCAGCAGCAGTTAACATTTGTAGAATGTTGACAATACGGAAAATGCCATATCATATATTTTGCAAATGTAATTTTTAGAATTATTATAACAGATGGTATTTATCATTATTGTCATCATTCCACAGATGAAATGATGAAAAAAATAAGGATTTTTAGTAACTTTCCCAAGATATCAGAAGAAAGTTGAGGAGTTTGAATGTCAAATGAGTAGTTTGGATTCAAATTCTTAACTCTGAATTTCTTCCCATTCTTACACTTTTCAGAAATAATTTTTGTAAAACATAAGGACCAAAATGTTCTATGAAATCAGCATGCCAAAGTTTATGGTTAACAACTACTATTTATTGTGGCACTGAAATTCCTACTGAAAATTTTATCCATGAGTTTTAAAACATATATATTTAATACATGTACATTACCTTGCTTCCTTATGGCTGTAACTAACATCATTGCTCCTGTTGGGAGCTTGATGTTTTATTTTTTTTTCCAGTCTATATTATCTTGACCTAATCTAAATTTTAGTAACATTAATTATATTTCTCTTTTTTAAAAAAGCATTTATTGTATGTGAATGTGTATTTTGCCTGTGTGTGTGTGTGTGTGTGTGTGTGTGTGTGTGTGTATGTGTAGCACATTTATAGCTGGTGCTCACAGTGTCCAAAAGAGGGCACCAGATCTCATGGAACTGGAGTCATATAACGTAAGATGCCATATGGGATCTAGAAACCTACTCTGGATCTTGTGTAAGAATAGCATGTGCTTTTATAATGAGCTATTACTCCATTCTCCAAACTTCTCTTTTTGAAAAAGAAAATCACTATGCATTTTTTTTGAAATGTTACTAGGAAAGTATGATAGTTAACATTGACTGTCAATATGACAGGGTCTTGAATTTTCTAAAATACCTAAGAGAAAAGCTTTGGACATGCCTGTGAGGAATTATTGTTATTAGGTTAACTCAGGTAGGAAGACCCACCCTAAAATCAGGAGATCCCTTGGCTAAATTTCTGAACTGAATAAAGAGCAGAAAGCTAGTTAAGTATCTCTTATTTCTAGACTGTGACACAATATGATCAGCTGTTTCTCATTACAAGAGAATATATCTTTGAAATATTAGCAAAATTAAACTCTTCATATATATGTATACACACATAAAAACACATATGTATATATTACATAGCAAGGACATAAGCAACTAAGACAATGTATGATTGAAGTCAAGGAACTACTTGCTGTTTCTATTCTTGGTCAATTGTTATATGATTTTTTTACTTTAAGCAATTAAAACAAAGCTTAAATTAATATATGTTCATTTGTCTTTAGCTACTTAATATAAAGTAAGTATTATATGGGAGTCCCCTCTATATGCTGTGATTATCATAAATGAACAAAGAAACTGACTTGGCCTGTTGATAGGGCAGAACTTAGGTAGGCAGAAAAGACAGAACTGAATGCTGGGATGAAAAAGGGTGAAGTGAGAGAGAAGCCATGGATCCTCTGCATTAGACAGGTTCTGGTTAGAATCTTTGCCAGTAAGCCACTGCCATGTGGTGATATACAGATTAAAAGAAATAGGTTAAATTAATATGAGTTAGCCAATAAGAAGCTAGAGCTAATGGGCCAAGCAGTGTTTTAATTAATATGGTTTCTGTGTGGTTATTTCGGTCTAAGCTAGCCAGGCAGTCATGATAATAAGTAGTCCTCTGCAACATAATTATATCACTGGAATTTTATTACAAGTAAATAGCATTTCTTTAAAATGTATTGTGTACAAATGTGATCCCAGTCCTGAGAATAAGAAGTGGTCATGTGTTCCCATCCCTAACCAAGAAGTTATCTCCAATTGACATCATCTTGCAAAGAAAAAAAAATTAGTTATCTCAATGGAGTTTCATTGGGTATAGTAATATACACCACTTTTAAGGATGAGTCCATGCTTAGTAGTAAATGGCCAACAGAATATGAATTCAATGTTATTTTTGTACACTTTTTGTCTCATATTACTTTGTGCATTTTTGTTGACTTGTCTTTTGCTGATTTTGTGGGGTTTTATTCAGTTTTATTTGAGAATGTATCTTTCTTGTGCTTCTGTTTTTGTTTTATTTATTTATTTATTTGTTTGATTGATTGTTTCAAGACAGGGTCTCCCTATGTAGTTCTGGCTATCCTGAAACTTATTATGTATACCAAACTGCCCTCATAAGGATCTGCCTGTCTCTGCCTCCCAAGTGCTGGGATGAAATAAAAATGAAATAGTCTATATTCCAATATATGATGCTTTTGAAAACAATAATTTGATTTTACCTATGAGTAAATTCTTTTCCAGAGAAGCACATAATCAATTTAACTATCAAATTGAAAGAAACAAAAGATCCTTTATGTGGAATTTTGCCTAGAAAGCAATTTCTGAAACATATATGTTCTCTAACGAGGGACAAATGTTCTTTCTTTATACCAGTAGTTCTCAACATTCCTGATAATATGACCCTCAAATACTGCTCCTTGTGTTGTGGTAATCCTCAATCACACAATTATTTTATTGCTGCTTAATAACTGTAAATTTGCTACTGTTATGAATAATAATGTGGATATCTGATATGTGACTCCTGTGAAAGGGTCATTTGACTCTCCTGCAAAAAAGTCACAACCCATAATTTGAGAATGGATGCTCTATACTTTCACACTGCTGCAAATACTAGTCCTCCTAAATGATCACCTAATTTTGCTTGTCAGCAAGCCATGTTTGCTGTGAATACATATTTTAATAAGTGTATTCAAGTCTGGTAGGAAGCAGATAGGCAAAGAGTTTGAGTGACTCAAAAGATCATGAGTTCATCTCAAAAAAGTTGTGGGGTAGTGTTTCTTTCTGAAATTGATTGCAACCAAATCTGAAATGGTCTAGGCTTTGACACCATTAGAAAAAAATTAAAAGTACATTGAATACTGTCCACTACCCACTACTTCAGGTTGCAAGTAAGGATGCAGATTCTTTAATACATGTGGTTTTATTCTCTAGTTCTGCAATAACGGGCACAAATAAATTTTGACAGAAGCCTTATTTTGTTTTGTCAAAGACTAATTCTTAGATTCTGACCTTAAAACAAATACTTGTGAAAACTCTGAAGAAGATATAACAAGGGACATCAAACTTTTTCTATAAATTTCCAGGTAGTAAGTATTAGAATTTGTGAGGAATACAATCGGTGTTACAACTACTCAGCTCTGAAATAATAGCATGGATGAAGTGATAAATAGTGCATAAATTAGTGTGTGGCTCTATCCAAATAAAAATTTTAAATTTACTATGTTTTTTGTGTCACTAAATATTATTCTTCTTTTGATTTTTTAGTCATTTAATAATATAAATACCATTCTCATCTTACAGACCATAAATAAAAAAATAGACAGGCTAAATTTGGTCAATGCCTTTTTAGTTTAAAAATTCATGGAACAGGCCAAGTTAATATTTGCTATAATCTTTTTCTCACATCCTATTTCTCATATAGCTCCCATAAAATGAAAGAAAAACAACAAAGACTTTAAAAGTAGAGATGAAAAATCATTGCATGAATACATGCATAAGTTTTGGTAAATTTAATCCATCTTGTATTTCAAAAGAAAGCATTGTGAGTTCTGTTATAACAACAGAAATAGATTAGTTGAGGTGCATCTGTGAAACAGAGACTAAATGATTCCCAGTGACTTCTCCATCTATATGTCCATAACAGGCCCATTAGAAGTTAAGTATCACAATATGCCTAAGACTATTCTTTTAAAAAATTCTTCACAATATTAATGTGAACCATGAATAATCATGACTCAAATGTCTATGAAGGGGTTGGCTTCTTGTTTGTAGATATGATGAAAATCCTTTAGATTAGGGTTATAAAATGGAAACTCATATCAAATTATTCTTTCTGTGCTTATAGTTTTTATAACTTTTTAATTCATTCACTGTTTTGCTTCAGCAGTTATTTAAAATATGCAGCTTGTCATTCATTGCTTTTACAATTTGATCTCTTCAAGCCAATTATATTAATCCTTTGTTGTATTTTTTCCTTTTAACAGATTAATATCATGAAAAATCACTAAACTTAACTGACTTCTGAAAAGTCATAGAAATAATATGTAACCAAGGTTCAGACAACTTGAACATTGTCTAGAGAACTTAAAACGTCTCAGGAGTATGGTGCTAGGTACTGTGCAGAGCAGTGGTTTATAGAAGATGATATAATTTTATGGTTTGGATACAGGCCTCTTTAAAATAAGGAAAAATTAACCACCAGTTCATTTCCCAGCTGCCCAGCAGCTCAGACCCAAAATAATCACACAGAAACTATATTATTTAAATAAGTGCTTGGCCCATTAGCTCTAGCTTCTTATTTTCTAACTCTTACATCTTAATTTTACCCATCTCTATTAATACGTGCATCACCATGAAGTAGTGGCCTAACAGCAAAGTTTTGGCATGTCTATCTCCAGCAGAGGCTCCGTCAACTCCTCCTTCTTTCTCCCAGCATTAAGTTTAATTTTCCCCACTTATCTCTATTCACTGTGCAGGCCCAATACAGTTTCTTCATTAACCAAAGGTATTCACAACATACAGAGGGGAATCCCACATCAAGTCTGGCACAGCTTTTCTGTTTTAGACCTACTTTCTCTTTATTTAATTCCTCTCCTCTATCATCATCTATCCCAAATCCAATACCTTTAAGAAAAGATGAAACAGTTCCTATAGGGAATATAAATCTAGCAAGAGTTTTTAATAACTTTTTATCAAGATTGACTCATACCTACTGTACCTATCAAATTAAGTTTTTTGATTTGTAAAGTTTTTTGATTTGTAAGGATTGGGATTTTCCCATAGAATTGTCACAGTCAAAACTATAACATCTCGTATATGTTATGAGCTCCAACAGGTAAGCAGTCATTGTTTGAGAAAGACATGCCATGCTCTACTGTACAGTGCCAACATTAGAGGAATCTGTTTTCACACCGTCTACAGGAGTCATTGGTTTTGGTTGCTTCCCTATTACCTAGTATAAAAGCTAAATCCTTCATATTTATTGATCAGTTTTATAGGATTCATCACTTGCATTAGTCTGTATATTCATACAACACAAACGCATGGAAAGCAGACATGTAAAAACAAAGAAAGCAAAAATAGAATTTCTTGTCTGAGTTGAGTGCTTAAGATCATGGTTCCAAGGAACTAGACTACATATTCAAGTTATAGCTCTATTATTGTAAGAAATATGACATTGACCAATTTATATTGACATGTAATTGGGGTAGGGTTACTTACACTTTCAGAGGGTTAGTCTATTATAATCCTGGCAAGGAGCATGGTAACATACAGGCAAACATGGTGTTGAAATGGTAGCTGAGAGATTTACATCCTGATCCACAGGTGGAGAAAAAGATGAATAGACTGGGCCTGGCATGGAAATTTGAAATATTAAAGCTTACCCCAGTGGCATACTTTCTTAAACAAGGCCACACCTCCTAATCCTTCTAATCCTTTCAAAAACCACTACTCTCTGGTGTCTACACAATCACATATATGAGGATACAGGGACTATTCTTACTCAAGTCTCCACAAGCACTGATATTCTTTGGTATTGTATTTATCTGCCTTCAAATACCAGCTCTAATACATTGAAGCTAAGTGAAATTTAGGGTAAATCACACACACACACACACACACACACACACACACACGCACACACACAAACACACATCTTATCATTACAGAAGAGATCATAAATAATACCTGTCTCTTATAGTTGTTGCTACAATTAGAAGTACAAATGCTTATAAAGTAACCTCAACAAATGATAATTGCATATAACAAAGGTTCAATAAATATAAATGATCATTATTAATTGCTGAGATTATCCTGAAAATTTGTGTTAGCTTCATGTTAAAAATGAAGGTATTTGCTATGGGATAATGGTTTTATTTTGTAAAGATTTGTTTCTTGTACTTGTTTAAATAAACACTGTTGGCCAGGCAGGAAGTATAGGCAGGGTGACCAGACAGGAAGTAGGGGAAAAATGATCAGAATTCTGTGAAGAGGGAAGTTTAAGTCCTCAGTTGTGACCCAGCCTCAGAGGAAGCACGATGTGACTGCCTCACCAAAAAATGTACCAAGCCTTGTGGCTAACTCAGACAAGAATTATGGGATAATATAATTTATAAGAATTAGTTAATACGAAGACCCTGAGATACTGGGCCAATCAGTTTGTAATTGATGTAGACCTCTGTGTGATCCTTTGGAACTTAATGGCTGCAGGACTGGGTGAGACAGAAAACTTCAGTGAATAGGTATGAAGTACTGGGATAAATGAAATTTCATGAAGTTACAGAACTAATTTGTTACTACAATACAGCTTTCTTTACTTCCAACTTACTGTTTTGTTGCAATCTTCTTAATGTTTGTGTAAACAGAGTATATCAATGTTTGTTTACACATTAAGAGGAAGGAGCAGTTTTTTTCCTTTTCAATTATGTAATTTTGTTCCTTGCTAATGGGAAATGTTGTCATACAGTCTTCTCTTATCTGACTTTCAATGACAATGTTCCTCTTCCATGGTTTGTCCATGTACCTATCCAAATATAAAAATTTCTGTTTTAATAACTGTCAAAAATCTACATTTTATGTGATGTTACCTTAGCCCTTAATAAAGAACTCCACCAAATTTATTGCTATGCAGAGGTTACATCACTCCCCAAGAACATCCTTCCTTTTCAATGTCCATGAGACTCAATTATAAATCAGATCATCAAATTTCTCAGTAAAAATCAAATATCTTAGAACAGTAGCACAGTTGGAAGAAAAAAATGTTGGAATTCAAACCTAGTAGTTTCTCATACAAAACAAGAGATTTGAATTATTATAAAAGATGATGTTCCCTTTATACAAAACTCTATTCAATACTCAATACCCCTCCAATTCCAAATAGCAATGCTTTCAAGTCTCTTAGATTTATTTTCTACCCCCATAATTCAGAACAGTCTAACATATTTGATAAGATAGTACATTTTTGGCCATGGCTTCCTTATTGTACAGCTGATATTTTCAGGTTGTAGACAATTGCCTCTGAGATCTTCCTCTACATCAGAATGTCATGAGCATGCAGGGATACTACCTCTATTACAGTCAAATATCTCAGTCTCCAGTGTTTTTTTTTCCTAAATGGTAAGGTTAGGGCCAATTTCTTAATTCATGCCTTAAGTTAAGAATTCAGAATCTAATAAGCATATCTAAAAATCATATTTTTTCTAGTAACAGGGATTTTCCCTGCCTCTATAAATATTAGAACTTTAAGCCATGAGAAATTTACCTATTTTTCTAAGTCTGCCTTCTATTAAAAATATCTGCCATCTCAAGTATTTCACATGGTGAAGGTCATTCAAATGGATAAATACCAAAGAATAAAATAGTCTCTAACAGTAAAATATTTAGAAGGGTATCACTAGAATACTTTTAAAATGTCAAGAATTTATCACTCCTTTTAAATCATCCAGATCTGTGTGCCTTGAGGTATATTTATACAAGTACTGCAAAATTATATTTAAAGGATTACAGACTTAATCTGGGCCATTCTTCATTTTCTGGCTAGTTGGATTAATCAGGCCAGGACTTTAGTAACAAAATGAAGGTGATGAACCAAGTTAATTATGTGAACTACCCAAGTCAATAAATTGCAATTGCTTCAATTTCATAGGCCTTTCAGGTGAAAGCCTATTCTGTCTTGAAGTACTTGTATAAATTCCTGTTTAATATTTCTCTCTGAAAATGGACTCATGAGAGATTGGGTCAAGAAAGCACCACATCTGTCACATTGGGGAAAAGATACTAATGGGCCCTGGTGTCATGGTGGTTTATTAAACTCTTCTGAGGCTCCTTAGCATTGAAATGTACACTCTGCCAAGTGAAGAATCAGGCCTCCAACAAAGCAGACACATGCACAGGAAAACTTGAGAAGGAAATTATAAAAACAAAAACCATTATTTTTATAGTAGAGAAAATGGATCATTGATTTTAATAGTCTTAATTGGAATGAATTGATTTGCTCAGTTCCTTGTCTTGTAAATTGCAATGATCTAACTAGGGATGTAATATAAGGCATGAAAAGACTCTACTGTGGGCTACCTAGTTAACTATATCCAGTGTCACTTCTGTATTGTGTTTATTTCTTTTCTTTTCTTTTAGTTCTACCTACCATTCTGGACATTGAAAAATATTTCAGTTTTTCTATATTGTATCTTGATGTGGGAGTATTCTTCTGTATTTTGTATTACTCTTATTGGTTGAATAAAGAAGCTGCCTGGCTTATTAGATAGGTCAGCCCTTAGGTGGGCAGAGTAGACAGAACGGAAGTTCTTGGAAGAGAGAAGAAAGTGGACAGACACCATGAGCTCCCACAGCAGATGGATGCAGGTTAGACCTTTCCGGTAAGTCACCATGTGGTGACGTACAGACTTACAGACTTTTATAATGGGTTAGTTTATGAGGTGAGGGCTAGCCAAGAAGAGGCTGGTGATGATGGGCCAGGCAGAGTTTAAATGAATATAATTCTCATGTGTTTATTTTGGGTATAAACGAGCAACCAGCGACTGAGCGGGCCAGCGGCTGGGGGCTGGTAGGCAAGCGCTGGGAACATACAACCCACACCTCTCCCCCACTTAACAACGTGGTTGGCTGACTCCGTGTAAAACCTGAGGGGGCTTAATCTCCTGCAGCAGTATCTCTTTTTACATATGCCTTCAATGTTACCTGGTATGGAAAGTCCTTCTGTCTGTTGCTTTTATTGATTTTATTGGTAAATGAATAAAGCTGTTTCAACCAATGACTTATCAGAATAGGGCAAGGTGGGAATTCCAAGCAGATAGAGGAGGAGAAAGTAGGTGGATCAGTAAGAAGCTATGTTAGCCACCCACAGGAGACAGATGCTTCGATCAGAGTCCACCAGAACTTTGCCAGTAAGCCACAGCCACATGGCAATACACAGATTAGAAGAAAAGGGTTAATTTGAGATATAAGTGAAGCCAGAAATACACTTAAGTTATTGGCCAAACAGTATTGCAATTAATATAGTTTCTGTGTGATTATTTTGGGTCTGGGTGAACAGGAATGAACAAGCGGCCTCGGACTAACAAACTGGTGCCCAACATGGTCAAATAAATCTACTTAAAAACCTGCGATGCTTGAAAAAATGTTCTAGACACATACACAAAAAACAAACAAAGTTTAGCCACAACACAATAACTGTATATTGTCTTTGAATTGTTTGATGGCTGAGGAAGGAGCAATAGCTGCTAAAAGACATTTGATTATAAATGCTGCTGGATTAATTCAACATACATATTTTGAAAAATGCCTTGATTTCAAATTTTACTTTTGTTTCCGTAAGAAATGAGAGGCTGTAGATTTATTCTGAGTTAAGCGAAATCAGATTTGATCAAGGAAGACCCCCTGAAAAATCTCCAATGGAAGCAGATGGCCCAGATGATCCAATATTTCAGTGGACCACTGTTATAATTTCCCCTGAGTTCTATATCCAGTACAGTTTCAAGACTGTTGGTTGAGATGATCAAGCCTCACAGAATGTTCCACTTAAGACTTGACTATAATCCTAAATTTTCTTTATGTCCCCATAAGATTATTAGTACTCCCAATCAGCAGGAAGTAGCCAGAAAAGCTATGGTCACATTCTCACAAAATGGATTATGGATATTTTTCTTTGTTTAGAGTGTTGGTTACAAGTTGTTAAGCATAATGGCTGGGAAGAAACCTAAACAAAGGAGATTAGATTCAGAGTTTTTGCTTTGAAAAAAAAAAAGGGAAGTGCTGTGGGACAATGATCTTATAACCTGTAAAAATTTGTCACTTGTATTGGTTTAATAAAATGCTGGTTGGCCAGTAGCTAGGCAGGAAGTATAGATGGGACAACCAGGCAAGAAATATAGGTATGGTAACCAGAATAAGAGAATTCTGGGAAGAGGAATGGCTCAGTCTGCATTCGTCAACCAGACCAAGAGGAAGTAAAATAAAAATGCCTCACTGATAAAAGGTACCAAGCCATGTGGCTAACACAGACAAGAATTATGGACTAATTTAAGATGTAAAAATTATTTAGTAAGGAGCCTGACTGAATAGGTCAGCCAGTTTATAATTAATGTAAGCATCTGTGTGTTTCTTTGGGACTGAATGGCTGCAGGACCAGGCAGTACAGAAACCTCTGTTAACATTCATCCTTTAGGGTTTGTTTCTTTCTGAACATATTTGACTTGGTAGCATATAATTCACTATCAATTCTTTAATTTATTCTTTTGCAATTTTTATTATTTCTTTGAGAATTTCCTACATTGTCTTATTCATCTTCTCTTTATTTCTTGAATTCCTCTTAAATCCACTGCCCTTCTCTACCCACAGAAATTTTTGTCCTCTTCCTTCTCATTTTAAAGAAAACAAAGCAAAACAAACAAATACATAAAAGCCAGAAATGAGGCCTTCCACTGGAGCTTGGTTGACCTACCAAGCAGCATACCCTTAATAAACCAAAACAAATCTGCCTTTCCCTTTCCCAGCAGCAATCAATTGTGTAGCCATGCTATCCTGAAACTTATTCTATAGAACAGGCTGGCCTAGAACTCAGAGATCTGCCTCCCGAGTGCTGGGAATAAAGGAATGCACAATTACCACACTGCTTAGTCTTGATTTCTAAAGAAAACAGCAGGATGCCTAGTAAGACTACCATTATACTTATTGACAGACATGATATATTTTTAAATCAGAAGGATGAATCACTTATTGGACAAGTTTGGAAAGTAGAGTGAAATGAACTACTCTGAATTTCTTCCTCAGCTTTATATGTGCATTCTGTAACTTAGTCAGTGCCTCCTCAAGAACGTTGAACTCATGATGCTAAAAATGAATAGATTCTTATTCTCCTCTCAGGGATACTTCAATTTTCATGACTATTGTGCTGGAAAATTCTGATTTATGTGAGAAATATATTTTATTGTACTTATAAATCAAACCCATTTTTGAATACATTTTATTTTTCATATTTACTTTTAAACCATATATATTGATCATATACCCCAATACTTCTCTCAACTTTATATCCTCTCATTTAATGATTTCTATTTAATGTATTTGAAACTAACTGAGGCCAATTACTGCTGCCTACAGTAACAACAAATAGTCTTTGTTGGCTTGATCCATGCAGGCAACCATAGCTTTAGTGAGTTCATGAGTGTAGCAGCTATCTATCTACATCATGTCCAGAAGACAGTGTTTCACAGTGGCACTAATTTATGGGAATAATCATAAATATTTAGAAGGTAGTTTGAAAATATGTAAATTTATCAAAACACTAGGTCCCATGACCTCCAAAGCAATGATCTTTTGATGGCATTTACAGTATGAGACATTAATTCCCTCCTGTGAAGCAGACTTGAAATCCAACATAGAAGTGTTTTGTTGCCCCATAACTCTCATGGCAGTATTACTCCAGTGGGTACATCTTGGCAAGCAGGTCAGCATTCAAGATTCACTGCTGGGCATACACCACTGAGAACATTTCTACTGAAGCATCCTGCATATTACTGTAGCTTCTTGTATTAAAATGTCTATCCACTATAGAGGAATTCCTGAGCAGAGTTCCAGCTTAATTTCTCTTCTTTGTTTTTTTGAGTCAGGGCCTTACTATGTAGTTCTAGCTAATCTGGAACTACTATATAGATCAAGTTGGCCTAGAAGTCACAGAGGCCTTCCTGTGCTTTTTAAGTTCTAGGGTTATAGATGTGTGCTACCACACCCAGTCCCAGCATGGTTTATTTATATCCTGTAAGCAAATTGATTGTATCATTAATAATAGGGTTTTACCATTTGATTATGGTGGGCAACTAAGAACAAGGACTATAGTTTGTGTTGTTTTGGTGGCCTCTGTCATCTCCCTGACCAATAGCTTGTAGGGAGCTTTCCCATGTCTGGCACTGAGCTTTTCATTTAATAATTCATGTCTTCTGTGAGAAACCTTATTCACCCATACATGATACCTGTGTTCCAACACCTTCCTTTTTAAATTATATTTTTAATTAGGTTACAAATTAGTGGGCTTTCATAAGGGTTTTTCATATACCAATTCTTATTTTAATCTTCTATATTTAAAAATTACTAAAATCGTACTAGATGAGAACACTTTTGGATTTTATAAATAGTAAATGCTATTAGTTTTTGAGACCAACTATGTTGCAGATACTGTTGTATAAACATGTATTTACAAAAATATAATGTTGTATATACATGTATATAAAATGTCTTTATTACTTCATTATGATGTAGAAACTCATAAGTAGAGAGACAGTTACCTAAGAGTATTAGGTAACATGTTTGAAATATAAATCGATTGGTTTATTCTAGATCTCTTACTTTTAACTAATATTGCTTATAGCCTCCATTAAACCTTAAAGCCTTGAACAATCTGTGTTAGGTTAAAATGACTACAAATTATTGGACACATCCCGAGAGAAGTTGGTCAATGTTTCCTTCTCAGTCTCAACAAACTTAAGTCAAAAAGAAATACTGTTCCCGTTTCTCAATCCATACCATAAAAAATCCACACATGTTACTTATCTCTTGCAAATATTTTCTATGGAAACCCTGAACCCACCATGTGCAATGTGGTCTGTCTACTTTGTGATTGTCATGGTAGAGAATATACATGTAGGTTTTCCAGTTGATTCTCCCAGCTGAGTATCAATGCCTACCAAGGAGTCCATTTTAAGCATGAAATTATTTTTGCTTATTGAAAGCATTCTGTCAATCTGACAAATCCCACTGATGACCTTGTTTGGCACTATGTGGAGTCAAGACATCACACAGTCTAGCCTTGCCTAATTTCTTGACCCACAAAATGATGTATCACAGTATACAATAATTGCAATTTTAAAGCAGAGAACTTGGAATGTGTTGTAAAACAACACATAATTATAGTTATAACACTGAAGGATTTAAAGGAGGACAGGTACCTAACAAGTTCCTAAGAAGTGTTTACATGACCTACATAAAAGGCACTCCATAAGTAAATCTAATTTTATACCAGTAATTTTAGCTTACATATTTTGTTATGTGTGTGTGTGTGCATGTGTGTGTATGTGTGTATGTGATACAGGGTGTCTCATTGAATTTTGCATGTTGACAAACAAAAGTAGTACTGCATAGTGTATGAGGACTAATCTTTCTATAATCCTCTGGGGCTTTCTTTGTTCTTACTGTTCACAGTGGAGATTTTTCTTTTTTTAAGAAGACTTTTATTTTTGAGCCACTATCATAGAATCTCACTCTTTGAGGTCAAATTCCCACTTTCCTCACATGCTTGGCATGTGTTTTGGCAGATAATTCCCTCTATACTTTCTTCCATCTTCCTGATAGAGCAGAGGGAATCAGGGAGTTAAGAAAAGTGAAGTATTTCCCTATGTGCACAAGTTGTTTTCAACCAAATGTCAGTTTTAGCAGGTGGAGTAAACTATGAAGTGCAGCATCTGAGTACTGGGTGAATGTTGAAATCCCTCAATGCTCATTGGAACTTGGAATATGAGGCATGAGGGCATATCTGATTGGATAGCAAGCTCAACTTTTTCCTCACAAAAGTCCCCAAACAGAGATTTACACCCACTATCAGAATATGCATTTTAAAAGACTCCAAATACATATTAATGAACCATAAAATGTATTTTAAAATGTCAAGAGCTTGGTTTTAAAATGCACATTTAATTTGGAGTAGAATTCTGAAATCCTTAAAACTTGAGAGGAACAAAAGCATGAATGATAAATTTAGTATTTGCTGGTTTTGAAATCTCTTGGTTGTAGGAATAGGTAGTTTTTAACTTCAAAAGGAAACTTCATCTCTTCCTGCTAAAATAAGAGGCTCTTTTTATATCTTCCTTGCCTTTCTGCTGTCCCACTTCTCCCTGGCTCTCCCTCTCCATTCATGCTTCTCTTCCTTTATTTTCTTCTGTTTCAAATGCTGATTGGTCTCACAAGAATGAAGATTTAGACCTTGTATCAATCACTCACTTTTCACTAGTTCAAAGGCCCATCTTTGCCAGGAGAGCTTTCATCCTCTGCAGCAGCTGAAGTAGTGTCACTGTGCTTCCTGGGATGAAACTAAAGAGATTCATCTGAAGTGCCCAGTAGAAGGAGATAGAAATTGATGCAGCTTTAACTTTTGGCTTATGTTTCTAGCCCAGGCAGTGAGGCAGATCCTTATGGCCTCTGTTGTAGAAAAGGAAGTTAGGACAGATATCTGTTTTGAAAATACATTTGAAAATAGCAGTGTGAATCTCTCATAGTCTAGCAAAAACTGAATCTGGGCCATCAAATCTACTAGTGCAGTTCTCTGACCCAAAACTAACTCTATGGAAATGTTCATGGGAAACAGAATGCACATTGGGTTTAGAGGAACTCGGGCCTGCAGTTACTTGAATCAGTCTCTTTAAATGATACATGGTCTTGGTCAAGTTACTTTACCATTCCAAGCCTAGTGTGTCTATAAATTTTAGGCAATTCCTCCATGGTATAGATCCTTCTTCCTCTACTTCCTAAATGCTGGGGTTGCAGATATGTGCCAGCAAACCTGGTTTAAATATTTTATATTTGTGAATAGATAACAAATAGCTTAGATTTAATCTCTTATTTCTCAAAAATACCTCATTCCCAAAACTTTTAAAGTATCTTTTCCTGAAAATTCAATGGAGATTAATTGTATTCTGTAGGTATAGAAAAATTAAATAAATAACGAGCATACTATTCAAATAGTCATGTCTTTTATCATATCTTTCCCTATACCTTGTAGGTATGTTTATCTCCCTCTTCTCTTTCCCTACCTTGTCCACAGAAATAAGATAATTTTCCTTTTAGATAGCTCACTAGAAATCGCTGCTCCTTTTTCTAGACTATTAAAAATTCAATATATTAAACAAGTTTTTAACACTGGAAAAGTCATTCTTGAAATCCTATCAATTTCACAAAGTGCTTCTGACATTAAGTACCTTCCTCCTTGGCAATGTGATCTTTCTTGTACGGTCTCATACATACTTTCTTATCCTCCATAGTCTGTAAATGACCATGGCCAAACTTGGAGGTGGTATCAATAAATTTCAGGTCAGTCTTCTCCAGAGCTGTAAAAATGGGATACCCTTCTTGGTTCCTACCACACAGCCTTTGAACTTCACAAAGTCATTGATAACCTCACCATAATGGACAAAGTTACCCAGTGGTTTGATTCTCTTCTCAGATGAGTCATAGTCAGTAGATGTACTGTTTCTGATCAGCTTGCAATGTTTGACCAGTCTTGTAAATCTTGTTTATCTCTGTGCGATTTTGGCAGCCTTTTTGCCCAGCTGGAGCCACAAAGAAGTCCACACGTGCAGGGGGCTAGGCTGCAATACTGATAGCCATGCACAGCCCTTAATGGGTCTTACAGGGTACTTTTTTGGATGTCAATGGCTGGACACCCCCTTTTGCCTTTGCGTTTTGTCACTCCAATGATATCAACCATCTCATCCTGTCCAAACACCTGGTTCACAGGAACCTGCTGTGCCAGCCTCTCTAGGGCCCATTCTCAGCCACAGTGCCTCTGTTCACCTGGAACTCCATCCAGTGTGTCTTCTGGTACTCAGAAAGCAGAATCTTCTGAGTGCAGGCAATTATGTAGATGAGTTGGTAATACTTTGTCATGCTGTTGAAGTACTTCTTCAGCTGTTTCTTGCCCATGTCATCCTGCCATTTCTTACAGTATTTGGTGAAGGCCTTCTTAAGTTTGTGACAGTTTTGTAGAAACACCTTTTACACTCATCATTGGTGTGTTTAGCAAATAAGTCATGAAGGTCTGGAGGCCTCATGGGGTTTCTACATACCTACCACAAGGCCCATATTACCATGGGTGTTATTTTCACAATGATTACAGTTTTTTCAACTTCTTTCTTGTTCACACTGCATCCTGAATTGTCAACATCTAGGATGCTGTGGGTCATGTGAGCCTTGTAGCCTAGAAAGGCTGGGAGGTGAACAGACTTGGAAGGATCATCCTTGGGGTAGCTCTTCACTTTTCCATTTTTTTGAATGTTGTGCTTCTGAGGCAAGAAGTCCAAGGACCCAGGACTGGGAACAGAGAATTTCCTGTGAGACATTTATCTATCATGTGCCACAGATAATGACAATTTTTAAATTTTTAAAAATATTTCATATCAGGACACTATAATCCCAACACTAAGGAGGTGGAGACAGGAAGTGATATGGCTAGACAGAGAAGAATATAAAGTGGGAAGGGACAGGATCTTGCATTCTGTCTGAAAACATGTAGAGACAGGATCTTGCCTATTTGGCCTGAGCATTCAGAGAGGTAAGCACTCTAGTGGATAGCTGCTCTGCTTCTCTGATCACTCAGTTTTTACCCCCTAATATCTGACTCTGGGGTTTTATTTAATAAGACTCAATAGGATTGCTACACTGGGATCTAATGTCCTCTTTTGGCATGCAGGCATACATGCAGATAGAACAGTCATATGCATATAGCAATAGCCTTTAGCATAGACTGTGCTTTATAAACACCAGCACTTTTGATCTTCCAGTAATGCTATTTGAGTCACTCTGGACCTCGAAATCTTTGAAATTAGCATCTTATAAACCTGAGCCATCTGCTTATGGTTTGTGTAGATCTTGAGGATAAGTTTAATAAAAACAACAGAAGAGCAGCATAAAATAACAGCAACATCATCTGGACCTTTGAAAATCAAATATATGACTTTGGTTTTACTTACCTTTATTCTTGACATGAAAGTGAATAAAAAATTCTAGGTGATTAAAAGAATGATGAGTATGTTAGAGAAGCCATACATATTTGTTTCTGTTTTTTTTCAAGACAGGGTTTCTTTGTGTAGTCATGGCTTTTTTGGAACTAACTCTGTAGACCAGGCTGGCCTCTAATTAACAGAGACCCATCTGTCTATACCCCTTGAGTGCTGAGACTAAAGGTGTGCTTCCCCACTGCCTGGTACAATAAATTATTTTTATTGTGACAACCAAGCACTTGCTTAAACATGTTCTTAAAGATTAACACTGGATATTTTTCAGTCTTCCTCAGAAATAAAGGAGGAGAATCTTTGGCAGTATAGAAATCTTGAAAGAGTTACTCAGGTCACAACTGACAGGATAGGAGAAGTTTCTTGGAATGATTGAATTTGAATGAATTTGTTCTGCTTTTTGTAGAAACTACTGAGTTCAAAATGATGATTGATTCTATCAGATAAGAGTGTAGATTACTGATGGCTTAGTAAAATATGCTAACAAAGCTGATGATATTTTTGGACACTTTTTATAGACTATCAGTCACTTGATGTTGCCTAAGCTTATGTTTCAATATATTACTATGTGATTGACAAGGTATAGTTTTTTTTAGAAAACTGTTGGGAGGAAGCCAGGGGAAATCAAAACATTTAACCCCCTAAATTTTAAAGTCCTGTTTCCTCAAATACATTAAAAATAAAGTTGATTCTGTGAGATTGTATGAAACTAAATTAATTCTAAACTCTTTAAACAGTTATAGTACATAGCATTGATTTTTATGTTCCTGCATCCTTTCTTTTTGTTACAAAAACAGAGGAGAAACAAATGAAATATTTTTAAAGGATGCATATTAGTATTTCACATTGTTTTAATAATAAATATCACTGATAACATTATTTCACTGGGGATTTCAGATACATTTAAGAACTCAATCTGATATTAAAGACGCAAGACAATCTTATACAAGTTTGATTTAAAAGGGGTATTTTATTGGATGAGATAAAACTTACAGATCAATGTCCCAAACCACAGTCCTCTGGTCACAAACAGGAAACAGTGTCTAGCAGTCATCACAGATGCCGGAAACAAGAGAGAGAGCAGAGAGCTGCTGCGAATTTTTTAAAATTGAAACCATGCCCCAGTGGGCTGGTACCTCAAAAGCCATTGGCTGAAGGCAGAAAGAGAAAGCTCCTGCAGCACCTCCCCCTTTTGTTTAAGTAAGAAAGTTCTAAACCTATACCAAAATTATATACAGTAAAAATAGAATATCCTATTCTTAACTAGCTTAAGTCTTATATAATAAATAAATTGGCCAAGTCATGAGAAGAAGTAACTAACTACATTTATCTAGTCTTTAACCCAATCGAAGACCTGAGAAGGGAAATAACATTACCTGAGTAATTAGGAAGTGCAATCAACAACTCCCAAAATATGTAACAAATCACAGAGACAACTGGCGACCTGGGCAATCACCCAAAGTCACGTTTGCGGTGTTGAAGCAACCAACTTTGGCTAGGGCCTAGAATAATTGACAGATTATTTTTAAAGGCAAGAAATTTTTCAAAACCATCTTACCCTGTCTTGGCAGGATTTGACAGTTCTGCTTATCCATTTCCAGCTTTT
>JAQHUG010000060.1:5641709-5651850 GCA_028555095.1 Dicrostonyx torquatus | reverse complement strand
CAAACCACAGTCCTCTGGTCACAAACAGGAAACAGAGTCTAGCAGTCAGCACGGATGCTGGAAGCAAGAGAGAGAGTGGAGAGCTGCTGAGGCATTTTTAAAATTGAAACCATGCCCCAGTGGGCTTGTATCTCAAAAGCCATTGTCTGAAGGCAGAGAAAGAAAGCTCCTGCAGCATGATATGGTCTAGAAATGTTTCAAGTCCTACATTTAGGGCAATCTTTTGATATACTTGTGTTTGACCAAATACACAAGCTCTTTTACTCTTTTTTCTATCAAATATGACCCAGTACTTAATTATCAAAGGCCTTATTTAAATGAGACTACATCTACTTCTCCAACTTTTCTTCATGTATTTATCTAACATCAATTTATTAAATATTTAGACTGATTCATATATATGAATATACACATGCATAATATATGTAACCTGGTTCTTATATTTAGACTCTGAGTCAATTAATGTCTTAATTAGTTACTAATGTACTAAATAATATAATGTTTGTATTTTTCTACTTTTCATTACTTATCTAAAACTAGAAACACAAGATGAATCTAGTTAGCATTTACTGAATTTAATTTCTTTCAATTTCATCTGAACTAAACTCAAGTCTATATTGGCTCTGTTGTAGTTTGAATAAGAATGGCCCCCATAATCTCAAATATTTAAATCAGTAGTTTTTAAACTTCCTATTAATGCTACCTTTTAAAACAGTTCCTCATGTTATGGTAACACTCCACCATAAAATTATTTTGCTGCTACTTCATAACTGAAATTTTAATCTGTCATAAATTGTAATATAAATATTTTGGAGATAAAAGTTAAAGGGGTCATGACACACAGGTTTGGAGGTACTCACCTAAATGCTTGGGCATTAGGGTGTGGCACTGCTTGACTGGGATTAGGAGGCATGGCCTTGTTGGAGTAGGTGTGGTCTTGTTAAAGGAAGTATGCCACTTCCACAAACTGTGGGCTTTGGGGTCTCAAAAGCTCAAGCCAGGCCCAGTGTCTTGTCTTCCTGCAGCCTTCAGGTTCAGATGTAGAGCTTTCAGCTCCTTCTCCAGGACCATGTCTACTTGCATGCCACAGTGTTTCTCACCATGATGACAATGGACTAAATGTCTGAACCTAAGCAAGCTCTGATTAAATGCTTTCCTTTATAAGAGTTACTGTCTTCATGGTGTCTCTTCACAGCAACAGAACACTGACTAAGACAGAGGTGGTATCAGGGACTAGGGTATTTCTTTGATAGGCCTGATCATTTTTCTTGTTCGGTAGAATGTGAAGTTTAAGGTATTGGATTAGGTAAGCAGTTGAACATTTTAAGTAGGGCCTAATGGGCCATCCTAGTAGGAAAGACAATGCTACAGAGGGTGATCTGAACTGTAATAATCTGGCTTAAGAAGTTTCAGGAGAGAAGAACTTTAGTATGTGGTCTATAGACTATTCTTGTGATATTTTTGAAGAAGAATATGGCTGCTTCATGCTCCTGTTCAAAAAGTCTGTGTGAGGCTAAGTTGAAGAGTTTTGGGTAAGTGGCATTGGCAGAGGAAGTTTCAAACAGCCTAGTATTGACTGTGTCATGTGATTATTAGTGGTCAGTCTTATGCAGTTCTGTAATGAAAAGGACCAAGTGAAGCAAGCAAAGGTCTAACCTTTGCTTTTTCTCCTTAACCTGTAGAGGTTGAGGAGAAAAGACATACCAGTAAGTGTAATGGAGCTAAGTCTTTTGATCAAGGAAATAAGGATATTAAAGAAATGCCTGATGCTAAATGGGGATGGTGATCTTAGGGCAAGATCCCATCCAGCTAAGCTTCCAAATTGTGAAAAGAAATTTTAAAAAGCTTAGGGCCAGGCATAGTGTCGTACACCTTTAATCCCATCACTAAGGAGGCTGAGGCAGACCTCTGAGTTGGAGGCCAGCCTAGTCTACAGACTGAGATGTAGGACATCCAAGCTTAGGCAGTGAAGGTAACCACTGAAAACAGAATGCTGGTGAAGATGTAATTGAACAAGAGGACCATGTTTCAGCCCCAGCAAACAGCAGAATTTGCATTTCCTGCCAAGTTGTTTGGGTTTTAGAGTCTAGGATATAAGAAATCTGGATTGTGTAATCTGTCTCCACAGCTAATGAAAGCTACTGAGGTCAGACATGTGTCAGGCATGTCCTGAATGGAGGCCTAGAAAGATCATTGTGTGAAGCTTTGAAGGTGAAGCCTTGATTGCCTTGGAGACCCCAGTATTTTGAAGATGCTAGAGCCATGGGATACCTGTCAAGGAAAACTGCATACAAGATGTCATCAAACCAGCCCCACAGAGAAGTGTGTTGCAAGCAACAAAGCTAAAAGGAATTGGCTATCTGAAGAGTACTTTGACATCAGACATGGAGCTACAGAGTTTAGAGTTTGCCCTGCTGGTTTTTCGTCTTTATTTGGTGCAGTATTTTCTCCTATGTTTGGTATAAGAGAGTCCTTCTTTATTTCTGCTGCTTTCATTGGTTAATAAAGAAGCTGCCTGATCTATAAGATAGGTCAGCCCTTAGGTGGGTGGAGTAGTCAGAACAGAAGTTCTGAGAAGAAAGGAAGTGTGCCAGATGCCATGATGGATGCAGGTTAGAATCTTCCAATAAGCCACCACCTCGTGGTGACATACAGACTTTTATAATGGGTTAGTTTAAAATCTAAGAGTTAGCCAAGAAGAGGCTAATGATAATGGGCCAGGCAGAGTTTAAATGAATCCAGTCTGTGTGTAATTTGTGTATTCTGGGTATAGCTATGCGGATGTGTGGCCGGGAGCTGGGTGGGACACAACTAGCATCTCTAGCAACATATGTTCTCTTTCCTCCCTTTTGGGATAGTAATGAATAATTTGTGTCCTTGTATATTGGACTTATGTGATCTGCTTTTTGATTTTGATTCTACAGGGGACTGTATTTAAGAGATTGCAGTAAGTCTCAGATAAGACTTTGAACTTTGGACTTTTAAACCATGTGGAGGTTGTGTTAGAACATGGGGACTTTTAAAGTTAAACCAAATGTGTTTTTGGGTTATGCCATTGCTATGGGGCCTAGGGAATGAAATGAGGTGGTTTGAATAGGAATGACCCCCATGGTGTCCTATATTTGAATGATTGATCAATAGAGAGCAGTGCTACTTGAAAGGGATTAGGAGTTGTATCCTTGTTAGAGGAAGTGTGGCATTGTGGATGGGCTTTAGAGTTTCAAATGATCAAGCCATGCCCAGAGTCTGACTTTCTGCTACCTGCAGATTCAGATGTAGAATTCTCAGCTATCTCTCCAGCACTATGTCTGCCTGACTGCCTGTCCCCATGCTTCCCACCATGAAATTGTAAGCATGCCTCAATTAAATGCTTTCATTTATGAGTTGTCATGGTCGTGGTGTCTCTTTACAGCAATAAAACCTTAACTAAGACAGGCTCATATGTACACAAAAATTCATGTGAAAATTTAAGTATCTGAATACTTGTTTAAGCATTAGTGCCTGGCATAGTGTTCTAGTCAGTTAACTTCAGATACAGATACATGAAAATCATACTTTGCTATATGTAAGAAATTACCAAATATTTCCATGTTAAGATGTCCTGTGGACAACTTCAGTTTCATAACTTGGGCATCAATATTCTTTTCATTGACCATACGCCTTTTTTTTTTTTGGTTTTTTGAGACAGGGTTTCTCTCTGGCTTTGGAGCCTGCACTGGAACTAGCTCTTGTAGACCAAGCTGGTCTCTAACTCACAAAGATCCGCCTGTCTCTGCCTCCCGAGTGCTGGGATTAAAGGCGTGCGCCACCACCGCCTGGCTCATTGATGATTAATGTTGTACTCAGTCCTCTTTTTTGACATGAAATTTCAAGAATTACACTCTGCATTTTCCCCAACCATTCTTTTTTGTATATCCAAATAGTATTGCCTCTAGAAAATAGTTGGTATTCACACAGGTGTTTCATTTAACACCCTTTCATCACTCATCAACAAAATAAATTGCTTGTTTTTCTAATATTCATAGCATTTAACCACTTTTAATGTCTCAACTTTAATATGACTCTCAAAAGCTGCAACTTTTTTCAGCAGGCTAGCTGGTCAAGACAAGAATTGATCACTGGCTAAGAATTCGTGCTTTAGCTTTTGCCAAATTGAAGATGGTAGGGAAAGAAGAGTAATATGGGTTCTGAAACCAAGCATCATAAAAATCTACACACTATCTAACATAAATCAGTCTTTTAATAATCTAGGGTACTTCAAGAATTTCCTTATTAAATTCTAACTTAATTTCCTCCTTCTAAGTCTGCTTGCTGGGGAGATATGCTCATAAGCAGAAGAGTTAAATTCCAATCATTACAAATAAACCAAGGCCAACTCCAGTGGAACCAAGATATATAGGTCATGATATCATTTTTCTCTCCAGGCATTCAACAATATGTGACATTTGAGTCACTCTGGCATGTTTTCAAATGTTTTTTGGGAACTGATGAGTTTGAACAGTAGCAATTTGATACATGGACACATCTCCTTGTACACTTATAAGAAGACAGGCCTTTGCAGATAAGCATTTTTTCCTTCCCAAAGAACTGACATTTCTCTCAAAATATTTTGGATGACAGGAAAAGAATGGAAAATTTTAGACCCGAACTGAAGGCCTGAAAAGTAGCCATAAATGTGCAAATTATAATTGGTTGTTCTGAAAGGCTTGTCATATGCATGTGCAAATACACACACATATATACATATAATATACAAATAGAAATATTTTAGGACATTAATGTTATTGTTCATAAATGGACAAGGTTATTTTGTAATTCTAAGATAGAGGCACTTAAAAGCCAGAGTTTAAACTTTTTTTCCCAAAATCAGTCTTATTAAAATAGCATAGTAAAATATGTTGTTTAAATGCTCTGCTGAAGTTATTATCACTTCTTTATTATCCGTGCAAGATGATGAGAAACTTAGTTTTTAAAAATGGTATATATATATAGAAAGATATATGTCTTCAATTTTATATATGAGTATAGAACAATTTTGTATGTTTGTTTTGAGCAAAGCCCAAATTTATAGCACATATATTCACATATATGTTTATATATATATATGCATATGTGTTTGTCTCTTAACACAAAGGACATGTACAATATATAACACTAGTAATTAAGTATCTGTAAATATAATAACTGAATGTAAAATTTGAATGTGACTAAAATTATAGAATTATATTAATTATATCCTGAGGCAGCTAAGTATAATTATATCTGTGAGCAAAGTTACAAACAAGCCGAAATGGATGAAGTCAATTAATATGATGGGACATGTAGCCATTTTGCGTTGTGAAAATTAAAAATGGGTTGTAATTCATCATTTGAAAAAACCATGGTTCCTGAGTTCAATGTAAAACTGATTACCTTGGTTTAACAGTAATATAATTTGTAACTACTTCCTGTGTTGGATTGACTTTGCATCTACAAGTCAATCAACTCAAGAGGTAGTAAGCCTCTGCTGTCGAAAAAGAAGATGATGACAATTCAATATAGATCATCTGGGTAGGAGACCGCAACCTCCAGGCAATCAAGAATGAAAGTGAACCTATATTGAATCGATTAGGTTGTCATGACTTCCTCATGATAGATGGAAGTCTACTAAGAATACCACAGGGCAAAAGTAGTGGCCATTTGTAGAGGATAGCATTTGTTGAGTGTCATAATGTTCAAAATATTTTCTTCTAATTGAATCCCTTCTTCTTCCTCTTGTGGCAAGTATAATTTTGGGAAACAAACTGATTACTGTGAATATATGTTTACTGATTAAGCACTTGTAGTTGAAAGTATTGTTTGTTGAATAACTATAATATATATGTATGTATGCAAACACACGCATGCTCATGCACACATACACATGTATGTATATATCTGATCAGAGCAAAAAGCTAGCTGTTGAAAGAATTCTCAGAAATCTGTTCCTTCATGACAGCAAAACCATGCTGCTTGATGTAATCAGGTACATAAGTGGAATTTCTGATCACTCTTTGTACAGTAGTGTTCAGGTGCATTTATTTTACTTGACTGGACATTCTTCGCAGCACTAAATCAGTGATTTTACTTGCCTACGAAGTTTTCTCATGTAGAGATCTTTAAGTCATTGAATCTAGTGAATGCAGTTTTACTTATGCTTGAATGCCTTCAGAGAACTCAATGGGGGAAAAGGATAGAGGTGAGGGGAAAAGAAGAAAACAGTGTAGCATTGCTAATTCAGCAGGTACTATGCACACCAAGGATAAGAGGCAGAGAGCTGGTATTTGGAAATGCCATTTAGTTCATTTGAATCTATTTTTTTTCTATAGGGCACAGTTCAATTAAATTGATTTGGCTTCTTTCTTGGAATGATTACTAGTTATGGGCTCAAAGATCCTAATATAGTTAGGTTTCATAGAAACCACAAAGTAGGGCAGAAATCAAATAATCTCTTTTTTGGATTAAAGTTCACATCTCCTCATTAATGGTAGTTTTATTGACTCATTCTATCTATTGAACACCAAATCCTGGCTGACCACTTGCTGTTTAGTGATTTACTTGCCATTCAGTGACTTGACTGCTCACAGTTTCACATCATATTCAATCCCTTTCTTGCTTGGTTAAACAAAGAGAATACACTATCATTACATTATTTAAAAGGTCTAGGCCTCCTGCTTGTTTTCATCCATACTTCAAATACCAGAAGCTGAAATGGTAAAGGTATTAATCCATTCCACAGAAAATGAAGTGCTGTTTGAGAATTAAAATGGAAAATTGTGGCAAAGTGATATGTATTATGTTTATAATATTTTAGAAATACTATGATTATTAGAGAATAGCCTCTTTATGTGGTGCCTGGCACATGATAATAACACAATGTATTTTTGTCATCTTTTTATCTTGCAAATATCAAAAGATGAGAGTAATCATAAATCACTGTGATGGCACACATGTGTACACATATACATACACACATACATATATGCACCACACACTTGTATGCATGTGTGAAAAAAATTTAAGTATCTATTCTCTCACATTTGTATAACTAAAAGTTACTATAGTAGTTAGGACTGAAAGGTCAGTGTCTGATCCATAAACGGCCATGAGCATGAATGTGTACAGACCCTCTGAGTGATTACCTTCTATATAATTTAGGCTGTGTGCCTACTGGATAACAATATAGTTAGTTTCTAGCAGGTAGTATCAAAACCATAATGACTGAGTGCAAGGGAGCTCATAGTTTTCTCTTTTCATCAATTATTCAGTGAACTTTCCATCTTGGTAATGCAGAACAAATGAATGAAGTGCTCTCGAAACAGATGAGCGACAACATGACAAATCCTGTAGATCAGAGCTGATGTTCCAAGAAGCCATTTTTGATATTCAGTGGTGATTTTTCATATTGAAAATTGGGCAAAGAGGGAGCACAATGGCTGGACAAAATAGAGCTTTCCATCTGTAACTTATGACTATTGTCACTTAAATGGTCTATATATCACACCAACTTGTTACCAGCCCATGGCATCTAATGCAAAGAAGATGTCATGCAAATAATTTATAGCCTATTGTGTATATGATGAAATGGCTGGTGTATATGCTGTTTCCAAGCAGCAGATTGATCCAGAGGCTTTCAAAGCCAAGGTTTCTATTCACTCACCTACTAATACAGGGCAATATTTTTCAGTTAGTTGGGGAGATTTCATGTTCCCTTCTTAAAACAAGTCAGGAAGAAACGTTGGTTTGTTTGAAACATTGTGACTATATTTTTCTTCTAACTGACATTTTGTGCTAAATCTTAATATTCAAAGAAGAAGAAAAGTCATGCAGTTGATATGTTTTAGCATCGTTTTAAGTTAGAAAGCCTCTAAGAGTACCTTTATTTAAGAAACAAACCGAACAAAGAAACTTGAGATCTAACTATTGTCCTCCCTGTTCTAAACAAAATAAACAACAGGTAGAAATACCCAGGGAGAGTTAAAGGAGAGCTGCGTGATGACTCTAATACCTTTAAATATCAGACAGCTGGACTATCCCCCTAACTATTCTAACCTTCTTTAATGATCCATAGCTTTACTATGCACATATTTTTCAAAAACCTTCTTTAACTCTTTATGTTTTTAATGCCCGCCATATGTTCATTCCCTGTTGTACAAACTAAAAAAGCAACTCTCTATTGTGGAGACTGAACAAGTAGCTTTATGTACAAAAGGGATCTGTAATCAGATCCTGATTGTATACCCTGTGGGCTCTATTTATACAGTCTAAGGGACATAGGCGTCTGTCATTTAGCTGTGATTTTTATCAACATGGACAGCTGAATCATACAGTCTAAATTCAGGTTGTCCTTTGCACATAACAAGTCAAAATGAGGTTAGTGCTAATTTATAAAGCATATAAACCAGTTCTCAGCTCATTGTGTACATGGAATTTTTAGTTGATGAAAAATATTTAGTCATAAATAAGGGAAAATGGCACTTGAGGAAAATGAAGCTCATTATGTTAAGTGAAATGAGCTAGACTCAGAAAAGTAAGCATGTTTTCCACCACATGTGGACTGTAGATTTAAACAAAACATAAGGCATGGCAGTAGAAGGGGTATAATTTGGAAAGAGAAGAGGAGTCAGAAGTAGGTGACAAAGGGCAAGAGTGGGTAATTGGAAGGTGGATATGGCCAACATATGTTATATCATTTACTAAAAATGCAACAATAAAACCCATTTCTCTGCACAATCAATATATGCTAATTTTAATAAAAAGAAATGGAATGTTTATTTTGGGGTTGAAGTAGACAATTACAGACTTAGGCACTATCATTTACAATAGCATTAAATGTCAACCTAACAGAATCATACTCAGCAGATGGGACTCCAGACATGCCATTATGGGACTGTCTTGATTGTGTTAATTGAATTGAGAAGACCAACCCACCTGCTGTGAATAGAAGCATTAATTCCCTGGTGTGTATATAATGAGGAAAAAACTTAGTACCAAACATTAACTGCTCCTAGGTTCCAATTTTAAGTGTGATGTGATCATCTGCTTCAAGTCTCTGCCACCTATCTTTTCTGCCATGATGTACTGTACCTTGAACTGTGAGCTAAAATAAATCAATTTTCCCTTATGTCGATTTTGCCAAAATATTTTGTCACAATAACAGGAGTGTAACCAAGATCACCAGAGAAAAAGCACAGTTTGACAGCAAGCTCATAAATAACAAAGAGCATCTTTAGACCTTGGTTAGATAGTGAGATATGTGAAAAAGAATTCTTAAGCTGGAAAGATGTTTCAGTGCCTAAGAGTGCATACTCCTCTTGTAGAGTATTAGAGTTCAGTTCTCAGCACCTATATCAAGCAGTTCAGAACTGACAGTAATTTCAGCATGGTGATGGTTTGAATGTAAATGACCCTTATAGGCTCATATATTTGAATAGTTGATCCCCAGTTGGTGGGATTGTTAGGGAAGAATTAAGAGATGTGATCTGGTGGAGGAGGTGTGCCACTAGTGGTCGACCTGAGGTTTTAAAAGCCTGGGCTATTTCCAATTAGCTGTCTCCCTCATGCTTTGTGATAAGGATGCAAACTCTCAGCTACTGCTCCCTCCCAATGCCTGCATGGTGGCTGCCACACTCTTGGCCATAATAATCAGATTCTAACCTTCTGAAATTGTAAGCAATCCACCAGTAAGCCCCTTTCTTCTATAAACTTCTTTGGTCATGATGATTCTTCAGAGTAGTGGAAGAATAACTAACACAGTCTCCAATAGATCTAAAAAATATTTTTTCCCTCTCTGGTCACTGTACTTTTATGTGCACATACCCACATACAAACACACATAATTTAACATTAAAAAGTAGTAAGTGAATAATTATACATGGTTTGGTTGGAAGTGTCACCCTACCCCTGGAATCCATATACCCAAAGAGTCTCTGATGTTTGGGTGAAAGTGTCACTTCAGCCCTTGGCACCCAATACCCAAAGATCCTGGAATGTTTGGGTTAATGCTTCACCCCAGCCCCTGGTACCTCTTGGTGTGGGACAATTGTCTTTTTTTTTTTTTTTTTTTAAATTTTTATTGTTAAAAGAAAAATTTACATTTACTCCCCTTGTTCCCGGCCCTCCC
>JAQHUG010000060.1:5623386-5634284 GCA_028555095.1 Dicrostonyx torquatus | reverse complement strand
GATGTCTCCTACTCTAGCAGGGAGGCTGGGGGCTAGTGTCGAACTTACCCTGAGTTGAACCGGTGGATCCTAAGCGGTGGCACTCACCAGGAACCCGCCGCCATGAAAAGGGAGGGCTTCTCTGCTGGAGACAATTGTCTTTATTCTTCAATTATGTTTTAAATAAATGCTGATTGGCCAGTAGCCAGGCAAGAAGTAGAGGCGGAACAACCAGACAGGAAGTAGGGGCGGGTCAATGAGAACAGGAGAATTCTGGGAAGGAGAAAGCCCATTCCTCTGCAGCCCTGCCCAGACACACAAGGCAGAAGAGAGGAAAATGTGACCTGTCCCACTGTAAAAGGTATCAAGCCATGTGGCTAACACAAATAAGAATAATGGGTTAATATTAGTTATAATTGTTATAAGAAGCCTGAGATAATGGGCCAATCAGTTTTCCATTAATATAGACCTCTGTGTGATTTCTTTGGGGCTAAATGGCTGTGAAACCTGCTAGGAGGACAGAAACCAGGCAGGAAAGAAACCAAGACAACAACCTCTATACCCAAATAGTCTGGAATGTTTGTGTTAAGGCTTCATCTCAGCCCTTGGCATCCATATATCCAAGAAGTCTAGAATGTTTATGTGGAAAGTTCCATCCCAAGTTCAGACTCCTCCTTTGAGAAAGCCCACCAAACTGTGATGCCATCCCCAAAGATACTCAAGGCCACTACCACAGGCTATTTAAACAAAGAACAAACACATGGTTTCCCTGTCTTTATTAACCATCTCCTCTCTGAGGGCCTGAAAGGACACCCAGCAACGTTAGCATCTATTAAACCTGGAGGATGGGTCGGGGAGAATTGTGGATGGAATATAAAATGAAACTAAAAAAATAAATTAAAAAAATAAAATACCATCAATCCATTAAAAAATAAACCACTAATCTGGAAGCCATAATATGTAACAGATGACATGTTACAGACCCATGCAGGCAGTGTGCCTGCTGCCTAAGTCTCTGAGAGTTTATATGATCTTTGCTCATCCTGATTTAGTGGGCCTTGCTTTCTTGGTATCTTCCATCCAATCTGGGTATACATTCTTTCTGATTCTTCTTCCACAGAATTCTGTGAGCCCTCTGGGGAAAGAGTTGATGGAGATATCCCATTTGGGTCTGAATGGTTCCAAATTCTCTCACTCTCTGTGTCATGTCTGTGTGTGAGTCTTTATATTTGTTCCCATCTGCTGCAGGCTGAAGCTTCTTTGATGATGGCTGAACAAATAGCAGAATATCATTAGAAATCATTTTATCACCATGCTTTGTTTTGTACTATTTGGTTTTATCCTACATCCCTGAAGCTATCTAGTCTCTGCTTCCTAGTCACTCAAGAAGCATTGGGTATGGGTTCCATCTCATAGAGTGAGCCTTAAATAAGCTATTGGTTGATTACTCCCTTAAGCTTTGTGCCACCATTACCCTAGCATATCTTGCAGGCAGGTCACCAATGTAAATCAAAGGATTTGTAGATGGCTTGGTGTTTACATGCAGGCACTATGGAAATCAGTGTGTCAGTTCCTCAAGAAGACTCAATCTACTTCAAGATTCACCTATAACTCTTAGGCCCACAGAACACTTCATCCTACCACAGAGACACTTTCTCAACTGTTTTCATTGCTGCTCTAATCATAATAAATTGGAAACAACCTAGATGTCTGTAAACAAAAGAGTGAATAAATACATTCTTTTAAATAGTTATTTCATTTTTAAATATGTGTTTGGGTACATATACCAGGAGTACATTTCCCTTCAGAGGTTAAAAAAAGGATATTGGAGCTTCTGGATCTGGAGGTATATGCCATTGATACCTGTTTCCTGATATGGGTCCTAGAAACTAAACTCTGTTCATTTGCTAGAGCAGTATGTGCTCTTAACCTCTGAACAATCTTTTCAACATCATGCTTCCACTATTAGTAGCAGTATTAGCAACAACTGAGTAATTTTTAGCATGGGATAGAAGAGTAAATAGGGATTTTAGAAACCTAACTGCAAGAGCCCCAGATATGCGACCAAAAGAGTTGATTAAATGTTAGTGTGTCCTTAACATTTCCATTATCTTGTCTCCAATATGAATAGTGAGAATAGTGGTACAGATTGGTGATTTATTTTATGCCTGCATTTTTTCAGCATTAAATTATTCAAATAATGGTCCTGGAGAATTTTCTGTATTCTGTAAATCATATCTTAAATAAACTCTGATTGGCTGGTAGCCCAGGAAGTATAGGTGGGAAAACCAGACAGGAAGTAGAGGTGGGGCAATGAGAACAGGAGTATTCCAGGAAGAAGTAAGCTATTTCCGCAGTCCTGACCAGATCACAGAAGAAACAGGATGTGACCTACCCCACTGAAAAAGGTACTGAGCCATGTGGCTAACATAGATAAGGATAATGGGTTAATATAAGTTATAAGAGTTAATAAGAAGCCTGAGCTAAGGGACCAATCAGTTTATAACCTAATGTAGACTCTCTGTGTGATTTTCTCTGGGACTAAATGGCTAGGGGACTGGGTGGGACATAAATCCCAACAAGCTCACCCTCATGTTACAAAATAAAATCTTTGATACAACTCCAACATTTAGAACAGAACAGCAACAAAAAGTGTTCTGAATTCATCTCTATTTTACAAAATCCATTGCAACTACTTTTCGGCTCTTAGTTTCATTGGAACTCAATCTAAAATACACTCTCAGGATTTCAGGCCGTTTATCATTCTGATCTTCATGATCCTTTGACTTTGCAACTAGAGTCCACAGGTCCAAATCACACAATTAAACTAAACCTTATCTTTATTCACCAGGATGAGAGAAGCTATTGACTTACATAGTGGTGCCCAGCTTAGGGAAGATTTGCCTATAGTATTTATTATCTACTACAATAAACACTCGTGTCAGAAATAGTGAGTTGTTGCAGAACTGTTTAAAAATGATCAGATCAGCCGGGTGGTGGTGGCACATGCCTTTAGTCCCAGCACTCGGAGGCAGAGGCAGGCGGATCTTTGTGAATTCGAGACCAGCCTGGTCTACAAGAGCTAGTTCCAGTGCAGGCTCCAAAGCCACAGAGAAACCCTGTCTCGAAAAAACAAACAAACAAACAAACAAAAGATCAGATTTCTATGTTTAATCAACCACATACTGGGCTAAAAATGATTTTTCCCCATTAAAAAGGGACATCAAGAAATAAAGTCTATCAGGGAGAAAGGCAGCTAGAAAAGTTACTAAATTACTGGTTTATGTGTATGTGTATAATATGTGATAGTATAGATGCTTGAAGTTTTCATTGCAATGAGCTTGCAGGATCACATTACTTGTAAGTGGTAGCACTAGGCATGTGTTATGCTGGTCTTCCCAAGTAAGTGGCAATGAAACCTTTATAGCACCCCACACCATCATCACATATTTTATTTAAACCACTTATTTCCTTTGAATTTTGTGTCTTTAATCCATCTCCATTTTTCTCTTCTCATTTACATTATCCAGTATAGAAATATGGCTCCTTTGCAGTGGGCAGGACCAAGCATATTTGAAACAGACAGGACATAATCAATTTATGTTCCAGTTAGAAATTTATGTTTTGTTGTAGGAAGCTGACAGTATATCTCCTGGTCATTGTGGTCAAACATAGATAAAAATGATACATTATAAGCCATAATTTATAAGGATGAATGGAAAAGACATCTGAAACACAAATAGGAATAGATATTCAGTTCTGTTGCCTCTTTGCACTATCTCTGCTCACTTGATGTGGACTTGAAGCTGTCCTGGTGAGCATATTTAGTCCTCTAGTATGGGAAATAATTTGGATTTATCTCAATATTTGATTAATGTTGAGGTGTAACACTCACTAGACCAGTATTTTGTTTGCTGTCTCATTGATGTATACTAGTACCTATAATGTATAGTTGGCAACTGCACTGGCTAGTCTTATGTCAACTTGATACAAGCTAGAGTTATCTGAAAGGAGGGAACCTCAATTGATAAAATCCCTCCATAATATCCAACAGTAAAGTTCTTAATTAAGGAAATTAATTTTCTTAATCAGTGATTGATAGGAATAGCCCCACCCATTGTGGATGTTCAATTCCTGGGCCAGGGGTCCTGGGTTCTATAAGGAAGCAGGCTGAGTGAGCCATGACAATATGGAAGTGTAATCGAAATAAACCCTTTCTTCCCCAAGTTGTCTTTTGGTCACAGTGTTTTGTCACAGCAATAGAAACCCCAACTAAGAGAGGTACATATTAGGTTTAAGGAGTCTTTGAATAAAACACTGAATGAATCCATCCAATCCTTATCTTTTGAGAAGGCATGTTTTATGCTTCATTGCAGAGAGGGGGAAAGTTTTTTTCAACATCTGCTTGAATTCTTATAAATATCTTCTATAACTATTAATCTGAAAAATATTGCAGTATATTACTTAAAATACATAAGGTATTGATATCCTTGTATTCAAATACTTGTATCAAAGTACAAGGAGATGGAGAGATGGCTCAGCTGGTAACAGTACTTGCTGAACAATAATGTTGACAGGTGTTCATATTTCAGTACCCACATAACAAGCCTGGCATACAAGTCATGCATATAACCCAAAGTACAAGTAGAGTAGAGTCAGGAGGGTTGTCAGAAATCACTGACTTATAACCTAGTACAGACAACGTGAGTTCTAGTTTCAGAGAGAAACTGCCTTAAAAGAAATAGGTAGAGAGTGATAGAGGAAGACTCCAGATGGCCTCTCTGGATTCTGTGTCTGATTAAGTACACATGTAAACACCCTTTAAAATGGAAGTGTGCACACGTGTGTGCCTACACATACACACACTACACATACACACACATACACAGAAAGAGAGAGAGAGAAAGAGAGAAAGAGAGACGGAAGAAAAAGAGAAATCTTTTAAAAAAGGAAAAGAAAAATGTATTGTAGTTGAGGAAGTTGTTATATCTGACAACTAGATACATCTTTTTAGTTAGGTTGGTTTCTTGAGAATGAATTGGGGTTTCCATTGTGGAATGTACTTTGCTGAGAATAGTAATAGTACCAAATAAATTAATTAGTATCACTTCAGGAAGACCGTCAAGATCAAAGGCAGACCAGTTTTATAGCTCAGTTGGTAGAGTACTTGCCTAGCATGCACAAAACACTGATTTTTTTTCCCTAGTACTGCATAAACCTGTCATAGATGCACATCTTTTGTAGTCCCAGAACTCAGGTGGTACGGTCAAGATAATCATACGTTCTAAATCATCATAGGTTACATAGCTAGATACAGGCCAACCCGGGCTCAATAAAACAAGATAAAACAAAGCAAAAGTAAAAATGAAAAGAACTAGTCTAAAATCAAGCAAAAAATACTGACAAATTTTAACAACAGTACTAACAATAATGGAAATACTTGTATGGAGAGTAGATATTATTTTACTGCTATTTGACCATTTATTTTTGAACACGTATGTGTACTACTATGTGTGTTACAGCATGTGGAATCAATAGAACCAGTGTCCTAAATTCTCTTGACTCTTTTTTTTTAAACATGACCAACATTTGTATCAGTTGCTTTACCTGAATTCCTGGATGTCAGCACAGCACTTTTGAGATGCAAATACTTGTGCTGCTCTTCTAACTTCACTAAATACTTTTCACTTTATTATTTGGGGATCCAGCAAAACTTATTTAATGATGTGTATTACTAGTTCCTAAGATCATATTTGCAAAAAAGATAGGTGTACCTGAGCTATCATAAAACCTATTGGAAAGCCTTTCATACTTCACATATTTAATTTTGAAATGTTATTTTGATTGATTTTTCACATAAAAATGTTTCTTTATCAGTCATGTTTCAAGCATGTACTAGTATGCACAGTGTTATTTTACTTTCATTTCATTAGTACTGATTTGTCTAGGTTATTGTAAAAAAGCTAAATATATGGGAAATGAAGGATGAAACCTTTAGTTTTGCATCAATTTCTTTGAACCACTGTGTACCCAGGTCAAGCTTTTTATGATTCTTCTTGTAACTATATTAAATGAGTTTAACATGTAAACTGGTAAAACTCACTACTTCACAACATGGGTGGACTTCATCCAATCAGTGGAAAGCTGGGATCAAACAAAAAGCTGACCTCAAGCAGAAATTATTCCTACCTAATGGCCTTGAAACTGGGACCTCATTCTTTTGCTGCCTTTGAACTTGACCTGAGTAAAGTATTGGCTCCATCCATTTCTTGAGGAATGTTGTTTAAGTCCAGCCACCTTTTCCCATAGTCTTTTCCATATAGACCTGTCACAATAACAGTAACTAATTGTTAGACATTGAACATAACTTCGACTTATATTAACAACAAATACTATATTATGTGCATGTCTGTGTTGAATATACAGTTTACTGAAGAGAGGAATTTGTGTAGTACTCTTTATTTCTTTTCTCCCTTTTCATTTTTACTTTGGTCTGGGTAAAGATCAACTAAGTTTTCACATGATGTTCTGAATATAAGTCATTGAAACCTATCAAGGATTTCCTCTATTAATAGTTCCTGCTAAGATATATTTTAAAACTTTTCTCAAAACATCACCAAGCTCTAATGAGAGTATTTAAAATATTCTGAGTCTATTTTTTTCACCTTCATGTCCACTCAGTGTTCTGCTTCTAAAAGAAGGAACTTTGCTGGGTCATGATGACTTATTTAAAAATAATAAAAATAATTGTACTAAGAAGGTGTTAAACAGGCCAGAAAAGTGATAACAATAGCTCTTCCAGGCTATTGAACATCCCATTTTTACTTTTAATGATTCATATGTTTTCCAAACCTTTGTACAATTAATATTATTTAATAGGTTTGGAAATGTTCATAAGACATTCACCCAAGGAGATGAAATATTTTTTAATGGCTGCAATATAAAACTCCAGGCAAATGAGGTTCTCAGATAATACTACTCTCTGCGCCAAGGTAGTAGACATTTTCAAATTGTGCACATTAAAATTTTGACTGCACATAGCACCTTTCATGTATGCTTCACTGGCAACTGGGGGTTGGGAAAGTGATTACTAATTGAGATGCCTTAATGATCTCAGATCTGTCAGAGTTGGGTGAATCCAAGGAAAATGTTGCGAAGTATATATTTGATTTCAGCTATGTATAGTACATGCTGGAATAAACCCTTTATGGCAATTATATCATTGTGAAATTATTAGACCTTGCATTTTATAGAAATTTGACTCTCTTACCAAATACTGTGTCAATGAATTCGTGGTAAGAAAAATGACATAAAATATGATTACAGAGAAAAAACCTCTTCACAGTCATTTGCTACAGAAATTACTGAAAGGTGTATAATATTAATTGACTTTTATCCCAATCCACAATTGCTTTCATATGACTTGAAAAAAATAATAAACAGTTTCCAAAATACAGTTGAATTATTAATTGCCATATCTAATTGAAGAATCAGATACAGTTAGTGCTACTTGGGTAATTTAGGCTTTGTGAAATACTTTTATAATTTGAGTTAATATTTACATTTTTAAACATAAAAACTTGTTATATTTGATAGTACTTTTTCTCTGTTTAAGTTGATAAATTTTTGGTTAATGTAGTCTAACAATAAGTTAAATTTATTTTAAAAATAATTTAGAAAAGAAATCTTTGTCAATTTTTTTTCTGAATTTCTGGATGACAAAGAAAGCTAGCCATTACTTTAGAGAAAATAAAGACATAGATATTAGCTTTATGTATCTTATGAAAGTTATTCCATTACTCCTTAATATACCATGTATTAATCAGTTAGAATTCTAATCACAAACTTTCCCCTGATACAATTTTGTTTGTGGAAGAGATACATAGGGCTGTTTTATATTCATCATTTAGCTGAAGGTGAAAAGTTAGGTTAAAGCTTTAAATGTGAGATGTATCATTTTTAGTTCTATTTCTCATCATTATCATTATCAAGTTTGTGAACTCAAGATTTCCCCATATATCTGTAATGCCACATGCAAGCAGGTAATATACTTTTTTTGAATCTGTGCTTGTTATAGGTCTTTCATGATCATCACAGACTTAATGCATAATTTTTGGACTCCAATAATTAACACCTCCAATCTTTTGAAACCTTAGAATCTGGCCTCAGTGGCACACTTCTTTCTCCTTCCCAAACAATTCTTCCAACTAAGGACCACGTATTCAAATATATGAGCCCATGGCTGCCATTATTATTCAAATCACTACATTGAGAATTCAGAAATGTATGTTGTAGGGGAGGATAACCCATCTCGTGGGATGAAACATACATTAGGCAACATTACCTACTGGGTTGTAAATGCAAGAACATAACATTCACAGGAAGATTGCAATCATAATCCTAAGTAAGATATATCATAAAGTAATGGAGAGACCCCCACAATTTGATGCAGCATTATAACAAGGAAACTAGAATCACCTATGATCTGAGATTCCCCTAGGCAAGCAGACAGGGCATTAGAAACCTAGATTCAAGCTTTCTTCTCTAAAAAATGGAGAATGTAAGACAAGTTCTTATTGACAGAGTTTTCTGTCCCACCTGGTTCTGTAGCCATTCAGTCTCAAATAAACACACAGGTCTTTGTTAATTATAAACTAGTTGGCCCATTAGCTCAGGCTTTTTATAACTCATATAACTTATATTAGCTCATAATTCTTTTCTGAGTTAGACATGTGACTTAGTATCTTTCACCAGAAAGCATTCTCATCTTGCTTCCTCTGCAGCTGAGTGACAACTGCAGACTGACCTTCTTCTTCCCAGCATTCTCCTGTTCTCGTCGCCCTGCCTCTACTTCCTGCCTGGTCACTCCACCTATACTTCCTGCCTGGCTACTGGCTAATCAGCATTTTGTTAAAATAATACAAGTGACAGAATAAAAGACCATTGTTCCACGGCATTTCTTCCCACCCCCCCCCAAAAAAAAAGAAAAAAAAGAATTCTGAATCTAATCTTATTTGTTTAGCTTTCTTCCTAACCATTATCCATAATAACTTGTAACCAACATCTAAACAAAGAAAAGCATCCATAATCCATTTTTTGGTGGAATGTGTGTGTAGTTTTCCAAGCCACTTCCTGCTGATTTGGGGCAATGATAATATTACAGGGACCTAAAAAAAATTTCCAATTATAGCCAAGTTCCATTCTGTAGCATTCTGTGAGTCTTGATCATCTCGGCCAGCAGCCTTGAAATTGTTTTGTATGTAAAACTCAGACATCTGGGCCATGTGCTCCTATTGGAGATTTCTCAGGTGGTCTTCCTTAATCAAATCTGATTTTTCTTAACCCAGAATGAATCAACAGCCTCTCATTTCCTGTAGAAACAAAGTCTCTTCTGAACAGTAACATACCTTTTGACTTAAATTTTGAAGTCAATGCAATTTCAAGATATATGTGTTGGCTTAATCCAGCAGTATTTATAATCAAATATATTTTAGCAGCTTTTGCTCCTTCCTCAGTCATCAAACAATTTAAAGGCAACACAATACAGTATCCAGACTCTCTGTTTAATTTTCATGTTCACAAGACTTTATTTTAAACTCTATTTTTTTATTTCTATTTTAATGGTTTTTTTTGAGACAGGGTTTCTCTGTATATCTTGTCCTGGAACTCCCTCTGTTGACCAAGTTGTCCTTGAACTCACAGAGATCTGCCTGCCTCTGCCTCTCAAGTGTTGGTATTAAAGGTATGTGTCACCACACCCAACTAATCTCTTTCTTTCTGCAGACAGAATCCTTCATCTTCCCAGAATTCTCCCCGTTCTCATCACCTCACCTCTACTTCCTGCCTGATCACCCCACCTATACTTTCTGCCTGACTACTGGCCAATTGGTGTTTTATTAAAAATAATACAAGTAAGAAGATGAAACACCATTGTCCCACAGCAAGGTCTGAGTAAAAGTGGCTCAAACTAGTATGATAACAATATGGTAATAAAAGCAAGACAATGCTATGGTAGGGCTGTGACTCCTGTAGCAGTAGTTTTTGCAATGGATGACATGTAATGGGATAAAAGCTGAAAGCAGATGTTTTCCATATTGTGTGCTTTAATAGTTTTAGACTTGCTATGTTAAATGTCATTTAAAAAGAAGAATTATTATCTATTAATTGGATAAACTGTTGCTATAAATTGATTTTTAAGTAATTTTTAAAAGAAATAAATTACGTGACATTTGACATTGGGAAGAACTACCAGTAAGACAGGGAGTCCGAGGGTATCAGTGATGTCCCACTCTTCTATTCTGTGCTTCTTGAATATTTGATTAAAAACTCCTTTTGTGCATTTTAAACAATCAAATATTAAATTCCAAAGAGCCTACTAGTGCTTTAAAGTACATATTAATAAGCCAGGCAGAGTTTAAGTGAATACCGTCCTCACGTGGTTATTTCGGGTGCAAGCAACCAGTAGCTGAGCGGGCCAGCGGCTGGGGGCTTGGGAGCCTGGCGGTTGGGGAACACAACAAGCACACCTCTCCCCTAATTACAACAGTTTGGCTGCCCAACGTGATTGGCTGACTCCACGTAAAACCTGAGGAGGCTTAAAAAGGAAATGTAGATACAGATATAAAGTTTAGCACAGCTGGCGACTTGCCATAGCTCCTTTAAGAGAGATTTCCTGACTCATCAAAGCAACACTTCGGAGCTGGTTTTGGAACAGGGTTTTCTGGCTGTGCCGCCAGCTCGAACTCCGGCTATAAAGCATTTCACTGCCTTTTGTGGGACTGGACGCTTGTTTGCCTGCTCAGGGTCAGGATTAAGGCAGCTGAGACTATGGTGAATCAGGTCTACTAGAAACTGACAGTTTTGAAATACTAGTTTACAGTCTGTGCCGCCAGTGTGGCCTCTGGCTCCGGTGGGAGACA
>JAQHUG010000060.1:5603392-5621429 GCA_028555095.1 Dicrostonyx torquatus | reverse complement strand
CAGATGCCACGAGCCACCGTCGCAGATGGATGCAGGTTAGACCTTTCCAGTATGTCACCACGTGGTGACTTACAGACTTTTATAATGGGTTAGTTTATGAGGTGAGGGCTAGCCGGGAAAAGGCTAGTGATAATAAGCCAGGCAAAGTTCAAACGAATACTGTCCTCCCGTGGTTATTTCAGGTGCAAGCAACCAGTAGCTGAGCGGGCCAGTGGCTGGGGCTTGGGAGCCTGGCAGCTGGGTAACACAACACGCACACCTCTCCCCTAATTACAACAACATATTATGCTGGGTTCCTAGAAAACGTAGTGTGTAAGGCCTGGGGAGATAGTTAAATGTTTTTTGCCAAATAAATGTGCAGAGCTGAGTTTGGTACACAAAGCTTACACTAACAAGCAGGCCATGGTGACAGGTACTTGTAATCCAAGAACTAAGAAGGTAGAAACTGGTGAATTTCTTCAGTTCTAGCTCTCTAGCCTAGTACTAGCCTAATGTACTCAGTGAATCCCAGTTTAGTAAGAAACTTTCTCACAAAAAAAATTCCACATTGTATGGTTCCTGAGAAAGAATGACAACCAAGTAGTTCCTCTGCCTTACACATGGATATGCACGTGTGAACATGAACTCACACATACATACATCCCACACAGGGATGGGGGATAAAGGGGAAGGGAGAGCAAAAAGGGGAATAGAACTTGCCATGAATTCTTTACTAGGGAGAGTGATTTCTGATAGAAAGATGGTGGAAAGATAAGCATTACAAAAAGGAGGGAGCACACATAAATGCAGAATTATGAAAAGAGTTATCATTTGGTATCAGAAGTTATTTAGGGTGTAAAGATTTTATTAGCAACTTCTATGTACAATTCTATAAACAACTACTAGACAATAGCTCCAGAGACAAAAAGGGAAATTGTATGAGCCCCAGTCACTTTCCTCCACTGGTCACAGTTAAGATCATAGGACCCTAATTTCTCTTGTGCTTGGCATCATTCATGAACACTCTTTGGAGAGAGACTCCTATTTACCCCTGTTTAGTCCATGCCCTAGTAAAACATGGACTTTTCAAAGAAAGAGGCAAACTACTACCAGCTTTTCTAATACGGAGTAAAGTTATAGCTCACATGGGAGATTTTGAATTACCCCCCCCACAAACACACACTATAATGAAGATTCCAAAATGAAAACAAAATGACAAAACACCAACCAGCCAAACAAAAGGAGAACAGAAGATCATAGTATACTGGTTACAATTGCAAATGATGCAAGGCCTGGATGTGAGAAAAAAGGAGGCATTGATGCTTACAATAAGCTTCAAAGTTTCTTAAACTTGCCACGGCATTGGTATTCTTTCTTCTTTTATACTTTCTCGGTGATTCACCCTATCACAGTTCCCTTTATTCCTTCATTAGTAAGACTTTGAATCGGCATTTACAACTATGTTTAACTTCTGTTTTTCTATAGACTTTCACTGTTATTTCAAGCGTCATATATCCTTCATAAATTAGTGGCTGTTTAAGCTCTCAGCTATCATCTGGGATGTAAAGATCTATGAATTCATACTTAAAAGCACAATTTTAAGAACATCAATTTTAAAATATGAAAATCACCTTTGTATGGACAATAATCTCTGCATTTATATATATTCAGGGTTTGCATCTTTAAATTCTAAATTGAAATTTCTTAAGACAACATGAGGCAGTAGAAAAGGGCTCAAAAGGCAAAAAAGTTAAAACTAGCTCTTTTTATTTCTTTTGGAAACGTCCTGCTAGGCTGTTTTGTGCTTCTCTCTTTGACCACTAATTTTAAGAAGATATGTAGATTTCCTGGCTTCAGGACACTGTGTTTGTGAGTTACTTTTGCATCCTAGGAGATCTAAGAGAAAAGATGTGACATCAGACTGTGACAGATATCTCTGTCTAACTCTTGATTGCCTGGAGGGCTTCTTGATTTGTATTAACTCAAGGACTCCTCAGTGTAAAGTGTCACCAAGAAAAGGCTGGAAAGCAAGCAGTGAGTATTGAACTTTGTTTTATTTGACAGGGTTAGAAAAGTTAGAACTGTGAAATTTTAGCAGTATTGTTTCACTCTCTCACTCTACGTGTGTGTGTGTATTATTGATAGTTATTTGTTTGAAGATTTACCTTACAATTTATATTGTACTTGTTTAGTGCTTACTTTTCCATGTCCTTCCTTACTTTTCATCAGTCTCATTTACACTTTCTTTATTTTTCACACACACACACACACACACACACTCACTCACTCACTCTCCCACACACAAACACATATCCATTTTAAAACTCACTGTAGACATTTCCACAGTTTTTCTGTCTTGGCTATTGTGAAAAATTTTACAGTGATCATAAGAGTACAAATATATCTCAAAATGGTATGAGAAATTTTTTTCTCTATCAAAGAGAGCTAGCCCACAACAAGTCACCAGGCTTCTCATCTTCCCATTCTGTGTAGCTTCAATGCAAATGTATTAGATCTTTTATCACATCACCTTGTAATTTATTTTATATATATATACACAAAATGTTTATAGGTATTTTGTGTGCATGTATATATGTTTGCCTGGTGCCCACAGAATCCAGAAGATGACATTAAATGACCTGTAGCTAGAGTTAAACATAATGCTATGTGGGTAGAGGGAGTCAATCTTAGGTCCTCTAGAATAACATCCAGTGCTCTTAACTACTAAGCCATCTTATCAGTCACTCTGTAAAACTTCTATGAAAAAATTTTCGATCTCCCTGACCTGGTAAATCTTTAGTTCATAATGAGATTTCATTGCATTCTGAGAACTCGATGGCCTGGAGTAGCTGACATGCTCCTGTTTCCTTTTGTTCCTTTGAATCACTTCTTTTAAAACTAGCAAGTTATGAAAGACGGTGAGGTGGGATCTCAGACAAGAGGGGGCATCACATAGTCACCACATGCATTAAAGTAAAAACCTAGGAAACTTTTAAATTGGTATAATTGACATTCTGGCTTATGTCACGGTGTACCCTTTTTGTAAAAGAAATTGCCTTGCTGAGTTACTTTCACTTTGTTCAGTTTTCTCGGTATGACACTGAGAATATTTATTTCTAACAATGGGAACATAATTTCTTTTGGATATATACAGCCAGAAATGGAATTGCTAGATCACATGGCCATTTATATATTATGGCAAAAGCTCCATACCATTTTATACAATAGCCATAAAAATTTACATTCCCATGAAGTGTTTGCCAACTTTGACTTTTTCCTACATCCATCAGCAATGGTAATTAGTCAGAAAATATTACAAGTAAATAAGCCTATTATTGCCATCATTTTGTGTCTATGTGTTTGTTTGATCATCTATGAAGTTACATGCACTGTGAGGGTGAACATGTGTACATGCATGTGTGTTTGCATATGTGGAGGCTAGATTAAAACTTTGGGTGTCATTTTGGGAATATAAGCATGTACTACCAAACCTGGCTTTCTTTTCTTGACTTCTAGAGCTCACACTCAAGTCCTTATACTTCCAAGTTAAGTAATTTATGAACTGAACTCTATATTCACAGATTTCTCTTCATTACACCAACGAACAAAAACAATCTTTGATTTGTATGTATGTGTTTGTGTATATACGTGAATGTATAGAGCACTATTCCCTAAAGGCCATGGTTGTATGTTGAAGGCTTGGTTGCTAACCTGTGGGTAGATCTTTTAGGGGCCTGGGACTAGTAAAAGGGAAGTTCAGTCATTGGGTGAGTTCCCTTAGAGCAGATGAGGAGAGCTGTTGGAGCAGATGAGGAGAGCTGTTGCATGGAGGGGGCCCGCTTCCTTGTCCTGGCTGCCCAGCTAGCTTATCCCCAAAATAACAACACAGAAACTGTATTGATTAAACCACTACTTGGCCCATTAGCTCTAACATCTTTTTTATTTTATTTTTATTTTTCCATTTAAAAATTTCCACTTCTTCCCCTCTTCCCATTGCCCTACCACTCCGCCACTCACCCTCTTTCCTCCCTCTCCAGTCTTAAGAGACAACAGGGTACCCTGCCCTGTGGGAAGTCCAAGTTCCTCCCCACTCCATCCAGGACTAGGAAGCTGTGCATCCAAATAGATTCGGGTACCAAAAAGCCAGTACATGCAGTAGAAACAAGTCCCAGTGCCTTTATGGCTTGTCAGTGAGCCCCCATTGTCAGCCACATTCAGAGAGTATGGTTTGATCTCATGCTCGTTCAGTCCCAGTCCAGCTTGATTTGGTGAGCTCCCATTAGATCAGGCAGACTGTTTCAGTGGGTGGACCAAACCCTCGTGGTCCTGACTTCCTTGCTCATCTTATCCTGACTTTCTTGCTCAACTTCTCCCTCCTTCAGCTTTTCAACTGGACCTTGGGAGCTCAGTCCAGAGCTCTGGTGTGGGTCTCTGTCTCTATCTCCATCTATCACCAGACTAAGATTGTATGGTAATATTCGAGATAATCATCAGTGTGATAGTGGAGAAAAGCCAGTTCAGGCACCCTCTCCTCTGCTGCCTGAAGACATAGCTGGGGACATCCCCGTGGACACCTGAGATCCCCTCTAGAGCCAAGTCTCTTGACCACACTAAAATGGCTCCCTTAATGTAGATATCTTCTTCCCTGCTCCTATATCCGCACTTTCCAGGTTCTGGCTATTACAAATAATACTGATATGAACATAGTTGAACAAATGCTTTTGTCGTATGATTGGGCATCTCTTGGGTATATTCCCAAGAGTGATATTATTGGATCCTGAGGTAGGTAGATTCCCAATTTCCTGAGAAACTGCCACACTGATTTCCAAAGTGATTGTACAAGCTTGCACTCCTACAAGCAATGGATGAGTGTTCCCCTTACTCCATATTCTCTCCGGCATAGGCTATCATTGGTGTTTTTTATTTTAGCCATTCTGACATGTGTAAGATGGTATCTAAAAGTTGTTTTGATTTGCATTTCCCTGATCGCTAAGAAAGTTGAACATGTCCTTAAGTATCTTTTGGCCATTCAAACTTCTGTTGAGAATTCTCTGTTAAGTTCAGTACCCCATTTTTTAATTGAATTATTTAGAATTTTAATGTCTAGTTCCTTGAGTTCTTTATATATTTTGGAGATCAGACCTTTGTCTGATGAGAGGTTGGTGAAGATCTTCTCCCATCAGTAGGTTGCCTATTTGTCTTAATGACAGTGTCCTTTGCTTTACAGAAGCTTCTCAGTTTCAGGAGGTCCCATTTATTTATTGTTGCTCTCATTATCTGTGCTACTAGGTTATGCATAGGTAGTGTTCTCCTGTGCCCGTGTGTTGCAATCTACTACCCACTTTCTCTTCTATCAGATTCAGTGTGGTCAGATTTATATTGAAGTCTTTAATCCATTTGGACTTGAGTTTTGTGTATGGTGATAGATATGGATCTATTTTCATTCTTCTACAGGTTGAGATCCAGTTATGCAAGCACCATTTGTTGAAGATGCTTTTTTTCTTCCATTGTGTAATTTTAGCTCCTTTGTCAAAAATCAGGTGTTCATAGGTTTGTGGGTCTTCGATTTGATTCCATTCGTCGACTTCTCTGTTTTTATGCCAATATCAATTTGTTTTCATTACTGTAGTTCTGTAATAGAGTTTGAAGTCAGTGATGGTAATGCCTCTTGAAGTTCCTTTATTGTGTAGGATTGTTTTGGCAATCCTGGATTTTTTGTTTTTTCATATAAAGTTTATTATTGTTCTCTCAAGTTCTGTGAAGAATTTTGTTGGGATTTTGATGGGGATTGCATGGAATTTATAGATTGTCTTTGGTAGAATTGTCATTTTTCTATATTGATCCTACCAATCCAAAAGTATGAGAGATTCTTTCATTTTCTGGTGTCCTCTTTAATTTCTTTTTTTATAGCCTTAAAGTTCTTGTTGAATTGATCTTTCACTTCCTTGGTTAGTGTTACCTGAAGATACTTTATGCTATTTGTGGCTATCATGAAAGGTGATGTTTCTCTGATTTCCCTCTCTGTTTCTTTATCCTTTGTGTATAGGAGGGCTACTGATTTTTCTGAGCTGATCTTGTATCCTGCCACATCGCTGAAGGTACTTATCAGCTGTAGGACTTTTGTAGTAGAGTTTTAGGGTCACTGATGTGCATGATCATATCATCTGCAAATAACAAAAGTTTGACTTCTTCCTTTCCAATTCGAATCCCCATGATTTCCTTATTTTGTCTTATAGCTATTGCTAGAACTTCAAGCACTATATTGAAAAGATATGGAGAGAGTGGACAGCCTTGTCTTGTTCCTGATTTTAGTAGAATGGCTTTGAGTTTCTCTCCATTTAATTTGATATTAGTTTTTGGCTTGCTATATATTTCTTTTATTTTATTTAGATATGATCCTTGTATCCCTAATCTCTCCAAGACCTTTTTCATAGAAGGGTGTTGAAATTTGTCAAATGTTTTTTCAGCCTCTAATGAAATGATCATATGGTTTTTTCCTTTCAGTTTATTTATATGATGAATTACACTGATAGATTTTGGTATGTTGAACCAGCCCTGCATGTCTGGGATGAAGTCTACTTGCTCATAATGGATGATTTTTTTATGTGTTCTTGGATTCAGTTTCCCAGTATTTTATTGAGAATTTTTGCATTGGTGTTCATGAGTGAGATTTGTCTGTAATTCTCTTTCTTGGTTGAGTCCTTGTGTGGTTTTGGTATCAGGGTAACTGTAGCTTCATAAAAAGAGTTCGGCAATGACTCTTCTGTTTCTATTATGTGAAACACATTAAGGATTATAGGTATCAGCTCTTCTTGGAAGCTCTAGTAGAATTCTGCATTAAAACCATCTGGTCCTTGACATTTTTTGGTTAGGAGGTTTTTGATGACAGCTTCTATTTCTTCATGACTTATGGTTCTATTTAAATTGTTCACCTGTTATTGATTTAATTTTGCTATATGGTACTTATCTAAAAATGCCCATTTCTTTTACATTTTATAACTTTGTGGCATACAGGCTTTTGTAGTAAGACCTAATCATACTCTGAATTTCCTCAGTGTCTGTTATTATGTCCCCCTTTTCATTTCTGATCTTGTTAATTTGCATATTCTCTCTCTGACTTTTGATTAGTTTAGATAGGGGTGTGTCAATCTTGTTGAATTTCTCACAGAATCAGCTCTTTGTTTTATTGATTCTTTGGATTCTTTTTTGTGTTTGTATTTTGTTTATTTCAGCCCTCAGTTTGATTATTTCCAGTCTTCTACTCCTCCTGGGTGAGTCTGCTTCTTTTTGTTTCTAGACCTTTCAACTGTGCTGTTAAGTCTCTAATTTGAGATTTCTTTATTATTTTTTCTTTTAATGTGGGCACTTGGTGCTATAAACTTTCTTCTTAGCACTGCATTCATAGTGTCCCATAGGTTTGGGTATGTTGTGTCTTTTTTTTCATTGAATTAAAGGAAGACTTTAATTTCTTTCTTCATTTCTTCCATGACCCAGGGTTGGTTCAGTAGTTGACTGTTCAGTTTCCATGGGTTTGTAGGTTTCTGGGGGTAGACTTGTTAAATTCTGACTTTATTCTATGGTAATCTGAAAAGATACAGGTGGTTACTTTGGGTGACTAACCAGGCTGTGAGATGTCTCTGTCAATTCTAGAGTTTTGAAAGTTGTTCCTAATGCACTTCCAGTTTACTTAGGTGATATTATGTCCTCTTGGATTCTTTGATGGAGTTGAAGAATAGATAGATAGTTATAGTTTTCCTTAGTTGTGATAAAAGATAATGTACATAGAAATATTGTAACTATAATTCTTGCTTGATTTCTGTTATATGTAATTTTACTATGTTAAAGCTAAAACTTTCCTTTTTATTTAAACTGAAAAAGGGAGGTGATGTGGGTGTCCCCTCTGTGTGTTCCTTGTATTGGGTAATGAATAGAGAAACTGCCTTCGCCTAATAGGGCAGAATGTAGGTAGGCAGAGGAGATAGAACTGAATTCTGGGAGGATAAAGCAGAGTCAGGGAGAGACACCATGGATCCTCCAGAGACAGATGCTGGGAATTTTACCTGGCAAGCCACTGCTACATGGCTATACACAGATTAATAGAAATAGGTTAAATTAAGATGTAAGAATTAGCCAATAAGAAACTAGAACTAATGGGCCAAGCAGTGATTTAATTAATATGTTTCTGTGTGGTTATTTCAGGGCTAAGCTAGCCTGGTGGCCGGGACGAACAAGTGGCTCTCTTTGCAACAGAGATCTTTGATTCCCAGCTTTCCTGAGCCAGGAAACTCTGCTCAGATATGTTCTCTTCCAATGACATTTTATTTTCATCACAGGCCCAGAAAAATGGAGCCATGCACTGAAACTTTGGGAGAAAAGCAGTCTTTTCTACTTTTGAGTTGATTACCTCATGTATTTTCCACATAGGCAGAAAATCAGCTGGTAAAAGAGTCTTTTGAATAAAGATATCATGTTTCCCCAGCATCATTTATTGAAGAAACTATCTTTTCTCATTGAGTATTATTAGTAAGTTTCTCAAAGGTGAATTGACTACATTTGTGTGGGTTAATTTCTTGGTTCTCTATTATATCTCACAGATTTATATGTCTGTGTACATATGCATACCAACATAGTTTTAATCAACATGGCTCTGTGATGTGATTTGAAAAACAGATGTATGACTTTAGTTTTTCTCCTTTTATTTGCATCACTTTAACTATTCCATGTCTTTTGTAGTTGAGATTTTTCTTATTTCTGTGGAAAATGTGATGGGAATTTTGATAGAAACTAAACTAAATCTCTTGACTATATCCTGAGTTGTGTTAGGAAGTTTAGCAATATTGCGTCTGCCAATTTATGCATATGTGCTATTATTCCATTTATTTGTTTTCTCCACAGTTTTAATTTATTAGTGTTTGATAGATTTTGATATATACATCTTTCATGTATTTTTTTGAATTTTAAACTCTAGTAATTTATTTTTTTTCTTTTCAGTTTGGCTGCTCACATCTCCAGCTGACATCTGCTTTTAAGGGAAAAATTAGTTTTACCCAAAGGAGTTTCACTTGGTATGTTAATATCACTTAAAGTCAGGCCCTATACCCTGCAGTAGATGACCACCAACACAAAATGAATTCAATGGTGCTTTTGTAGACTTCTTGTTCCATATTGTTTTATTTGGTCTTTGTTTATTGATCTTTTACTTATTCTTTATGGTTTCCAATTTTGTAGGGTTTGTGTATGTATTTCTTCTGATTTGTCTTTGCTTTTTGTTTGTTTTTAATTTTTTCATTCTGTTTTAGTGTTTTTGTTTTCTAAAGAGAAAGTGAAATGAAAGAAATGATGTAGAATTGGGTTTGTAGGGAGGTAGGAAAGATATGGGAGGAATTGGGAGAGGTGTAGCCATAATCAGAATATGTTTTTGTTTTTGTCTTTTTTCCTTTTTTGTAAGACAGGGTTTCTCTGTAGCTTTGGAACCCGTCCTGGAACTAGCTTTTGTAGACCAGGCTGGCCTTGAACTCACAAAGATCTGCCTGCCTCTGCCTCCCGAGTGCTGGGATTAAAGACGTGAGCCACCACCACCAGGCAATCAGAATATATTATATGAAAAAGTATTTTCAACAACATACACACAGAATCATAAGGGCTGAGCAAGCCATGGGAAGCAAACATGTAAGCAGTACTCAAAAACCATAATTGAGGCATCAGACAATCATATATTCTTTCATTCAATGTAAGCATATACTGCAGAAAGATACCAATGATGCTCATATAATACACACACACTGCGTTATAATTCATAAGGATATTTTGTTATTCCCTTTCTCTGGATATACATATAGTAGATTAGCTTCTTTATTCCTAGGTACTACTACCCACCCATCCCAACACACAAGTACACACACATTTTACAACTGAATTTTATTCTATCACAAATAGATTTTATATAAATTTCATAGTTCCTTGCCTACTGCAGTAAGGCACCATCATAACACTGTTTAAGGTCATGTTAGTGTGACTAAGCCTCCAGGCATGTAAAGTGTGCTACTTTCTTTCACACGGTAAAAAATATATAACTTTTCAAGTGATTTTGCCTTGACCTGTTTCAACAATTTCCATTGGGGGAAGAGTTCTATAAAGGTTCCTTTGTTAAATTATTTGATTGTATAGATGAAAGAAACATATTGTGTTTTGAAATGTTCAGAGTCTAAAAATTTGATATTTAAGGAACTGTTGTATTGAACTGTGGCATACAGACAGAAAAGTACATAAAACCAGAGTACAGAGCCCTAAATCTTCAGTAAGTGATATCCAATATAGCTATTACACAGATCAAGAACACAAACAGTTTTTGCACCTTAGAAGATTCCTCTTGTCAACTCTGAGTCACTATTAAATTGCATTCATCTCAATTAACTAACGTTATGTGGGACTTCTAATGTTATAGATATTTTGCTTCCTTTTTACATTTTTATAGATGGAACATTGTAATATGTCTTGCTTGTTATTTGAGTATATAAGATCAATTTATCTTAATGTAGGTATCAAAAGTTCAGTTATTATAGTGTGATCGTGTCACAGAGAATGTCTATATATTGTTTTCATAAATGTTGTTTTCTGATGAGACTGTACCAACTTATGCTCTAAAAGTGAAATAGGAAAGTTCCAGTTGTCTGTCACTCTCTCTGATTATTTAGTTTTCACAGTATTTAATTTTAAAATTTTTATTGTATTAAAATATCTACAAGATAAAAAGCTCAATTTTATTTAATTTTAATGTTCATTAAGTACATTAAGTAATTCCCACTCTAGACATCTTTCATTACTCCACATTAAAATTTTGTGTCTATCAAATGTTAAGTCCATATAACTCTGTCTCACCAGTTCCTCACAATCACTATTCTACTGTCTGTCTATATAATTCATTCTAGGTAAATTGAAATGAATCTATGCAACATTTGACCGTTCGTGGCAGTCTTATTTCACTTAGTATAATTTCCTCAGTGTCCATACCTGTGTTGTCTGCTAAATATGAGAATTTTATTGCTTCTTAATGTTGAATAAAATTCCACTTTGTGTGTGTTCTGTTTATCCATTTATGATGGCCAATCTTGGTTGTCAACTTGAATACATATGTGATCATCTAAAATCTAAGCAGCTGTACATGCATGCTAAGCATTTTCTTGTTTGGATCATTTGAGGTAGAAAGACCCACCCTAACTCTGTCCCACACCTTTTTGTGGCAGCAGTCATAAAAGGACATAGATGTGAGGTTTTGCTTTTGACCTGCTCATTATTACTCTTAGTGTCAAGTTCATCAATTCCCCAATTGGACTAGCACCTATTTCTTCTGGAATTCCAATGTAGACTGAAAACCTGTAGCTCTTTAGGAATCCTTAGGACTCCAACTCTAGATTGTAACTACAGAAACATACAGGCTTTTGAACTGAAAAACTACTGATTTTTTACCTTTCTATAGGAGAGAGCATATACATATGCTGTCATAAATATATGTATGTATGTATTAGTTCTGTTTCTAAGGAGAACACTTACCGATACAGATTGTGGTATCAGAGATTGTCATGTTGCTCTGACAGATCTGACCATGTGTTGGGTTTCTTTAGGGGGATGTGGAAGTATTTGGAACATTGGAGTAGAGAAGTGGTTGAATATTGTGAGCTTGTTGCAGTAATGGTTCTGGAGTGAGTACTCCAACACCAATCAGAGAAGAAGAGAAGAGATGCCATCAGTGGATTGATGTCTGCATACCTCCCAAAAGCCTGAATGCTGGGTCCAGTTTGTATTCTCATTTTGTACACTAAAACTGAAGGTGAGGTGAGCAAGCAAGCATGTTTCTACAGAAACTTAGGAGGCAGACAGAAAGTTCTTTAAGGACAGTGATGATCCACTGTTTCAGCTATTTCTCTACGTCATTCTGTATTAGGTAGCAAATGAAGTCATGCTTGGCAAAGAGACAGTACATGTAATGTTTTAAATATCTAACTAAATTAATCAACACATCAGTGTGCAACTGTTTTTTTTCCTACATCATTCTACTTCATTACCTCCTCTTCACCTCCATAACACATTATGAATTTATGTTGAAAAAATGGATTTGTCCTCCTGGCAAATCTTCTATAATGTATTCCATTAGCTCTCATTTGTACCTCCTGCTTTAATCATTCCTAATAACTTTTCATTATTTTCTCATACTATTATGCTGATTTTATGCTAGTTAGCATTAAAACAGCATTCTCTGTTTAAAACCATGAATATGCCTCCCTTCTCAGCAGTAATTAGGCCTAGTCCTCTGCAGTTTTGGAGGACCATTGCTGCCAATGAATCTATTTGATTCTGAAAACTGACTGCTTTCCTGAACAATAGTTACATTTTTATATCTTGAATATCTGGAATGAAGTGAGTATTGCTGAACCTGCTTTCTGGAGAACATCTAAGTTGGGGTCAAGAATATCAGTCCACAACTCTTTCCTGAGTATCAGTTACAACTACCCTTGGGGCAGGTAAAATTTGTACCACTTGGAAGTGTTTCTCTTTTAGTTAGCCTGGTACACATCTTTTCATTTTTTGTATATTGTACTTTTCCTATGATCTGATCAGGTGGCCCAGTTAAACATGTCTCTTTTGTGTTGTTAATCAGGCTTTGGTCATTCATTCTTATTCCAGGATAAGTAATGCAGACTGTATGTAAGTTTATCTAGCATTCCTGACTTAGGTTAAGGTGCTCATGTTTGGCATTTACTAAATCCAGTATTGTGAGACATGAAGGGCTTCTCTATAGTCAGTTCCCATGTTATTCCTCCAGGATACCTCACTCCCTCCTGCTGTAGGAAATCCTTCAGCCAGTAGTCTTTAAGTTACCAGCCCACTTGGGTGTGGCATCTTATACTATAACTGCCAATGTAAAGTGTGTGATGCTATACCTTCCAGCTTTGGATTCTGTTGCTGTTCCCCATACTCGCTCTGTGAGTCTACCCCTAAATAAATAATCTTTTATTATATTCAATTCTGAGCTAGTATGGAATTTGCTTTTAGCATCCGTCTTCATCTGCCACACCAGATGGATCACAACTCCACACCTATCTGGTGGACGGGTCTAAAAGGCCCAAAAGGTCCATGGCCCAAAAGGTCTCCCACCCCTGCCCGCCTGGCTTGCTTTCACCCATTAAGCTGGTTTTATTTATTTATTTATTTTTGTTGTTGTTGGTTTTTGTTTTTTGTGAAACCCTGCAACGGCAGAAGCTAAACATGGTCAGCAACTTGGAAATTTTCCAGGATCGTGCACATTCACCCCCAACACACTGCTGTATTTGACTAGTGAAGCTTCTAGTTTGTTTTCCCTGCTTGTGAATTCTGGGCTCCTTGCTGTGTACAGAATTGTTTTAATTGCCTTTAATTTGTCAATTAAAGCATATTTGCCAGTATTTAACCAGGAACCAAGCCAGAAAACCAAAGGGGAGCAGGACTCTTCATGTCACAACTGGTTGCGCTTCTATTGGTTATGACTCTTCACCACACGGTTGCAATCACGACACCTGCTGGACAATAAAGTTTATTATATCTAAAACAATTCACCGAAATCTCATAACAAAGGTAACTATTTGATTACAAAACAAATTAACTTGAAATATAATTGCACATAATATTAACATGTAGTATTTTAATAACCTTTTTAGTGACACTATGGATTGCATTCTGCAAGGCTCATATGGCTATTGTGATACAAACATTTATTAGATATTGGGACTCAGTTTTCTTCTTCATATTATATCCTTAAAAAATGGTTTGATAACAGAGCCAAGGATGAGACTTTTAGAAATGATAAAGGTTTTATATACTAAAAATGAACAGCTAGATGATAGGATTAATACCATTAAAAACCAAATTAACCTGAAAAAATAATACTAATGAAAATGATAACAATAGTTTGACAGAAAAAATTCAATCCATGTCAAAGGGTACTGAGAAATTATCTGAAAGAATTCATATTGCTGAATTTGACAATCAAAATCTGTTAAAAAGTTATGATAGATTAGCAGATAGAGTATCTCTCTAGGAAGGCAATCTGCAAACTATTCAAATAATGTCCAAAGATGAGATATTATCTTTAAAGGAAAAATTTCATGCCTTGGAATCACATGTGCAGAATGAGGACCAGAGGCTAGGTGCCTCAATGAAATCACTAGAAATATATACAGGCCAAGAGATTCAGGCTTTACAAAAGACAGTAGTAAAAAGTTTTGAAACAATCAAAGAAATTATTGGAGTTGATGAGCAGGGAAAGAAGGTACAAGGATAGGATTTAGCATTGCCAGTGCCTTTCAGAGATGACTTACCTAAGATTTTAGCTTCCTACCCCGTAATCAACTCTGAAAAAGCATCAAGTTCTAAATGCCTGAAAGGATCCAAAGAAGATAGATGAATACCTATAGAAATGAATTATCTAAAAGAAATTAAGCAAGTGGTAGTATCTTAAGGCGTGGGCTTCTAGCAATAAGGCCATCCAGCATGACTAGATTCAATTAGTTTCAGCAGTCCAGGATGATAGACCATAATTACTGTGGAAATGTTATTTGTGAGGAGAGGCAAAATTTTCAGAATAACAGGGAAAAGCAAAAGGACTTGAGACTTCCCAAGATCAAAGTCTTGGTGAGGGCACGTATGCTGACCCACAGGATCAAGCACTTTAGAATGAACAAATCTTTCCCCTATGCCACAAAGCAGCCTTAAATGCTTGGGACAGAATTCAATAACCAGGAAAATGAATTGAATCATACACCAGGGTTAAATGGCCCTATTGTATTTCTGGCTTTTGAAAATGCCAACTTACTTCTATTGTTCAATTTTAGCTTCTCTGTCAAAAATCAGGTGTTCATAGATGTGGGCATTAATACCTGGGTCTTCAATTCAATGCCATTGGTCAATGTCTCTTTTTACACCAATAACAAGCTGTTTTCATTATTGTAGCTCTGTAAGAGAGCTTGATGTCAGGGATGGTAACGCCTCTGGAAGTTCCTTTATTTTATATGATTGTTTTGGCTATCTTGGCTTTTTTGTTTTTTCATATGAAGTTGATTATTGTTCTCATAAATTCTGTGAAGAATTGTGTTGGGATTTTGATGGGGATTGCATTGCATATATAGATTGCCTTTGGTAGGATTTCCATTTTTAATATGTTGATCCTATACAAAAGCATGGGAGATCTTTCCATTTTCTGGTATCTTCTTTAATTTCTTTCTTCAAAGACATAAAGTTCTTGTCAAATAGGTCTTTCACTTCCTTGCTCAGTGTTACCTCAAGATACTTTATGCTATTTGTGGCTATTGTGAAAAGTGAAGTTTCTCTGATTTCCCTCTCGGCTTCTTTATCCTTTGTGTATAGGAAGGCTACTGATTTTTTGAGTTGATATTTCATCCTGCCACATCACTGAAGGTATTTATAAGTTGCAGGAGTTCTCTGGTAAAGTTTTTGGGATCGCTTATGTACACTATCATATCATCTGCAAATAACGAAAGTTTGACTTCTTCCTTTCCAATTTGGATCCCCTTGATCTCCTTATGTTGTCTTATAGCTGTTGCTAGAACTTCAAGCACTATATTGAAAAGATATGGAGAGAGTGGACAGCCTTGTCTTGTTCCTGATTTCAGTGGAATTGCTTTGAGTTTATTTCCATTTAATTTGATGTTAGCTGTCATCTTGCTGTATATTTCTTTTATTATATTTAGATATGATCCTTGTATCCCTAATCTCTGCAAGACTTTTATCATAAAGGGGTGTTGAATTTTGTCAAATACTTTTTTGGCATCTAATGAAATAATAATATAGTTTTTTTCTTTCAGTTTACTTATATGATGAATTATATTGATAGATTTTGGTATGTTGAAGCAGCCCAGCATCTCCAGAATGAAGCCTAGTTGATCATAATGGATGATTTTCTTTATGTGTTCTTGGATTTGGTTTGCTAGTATTTTATTGAGAATTTTTGCATCCATATTCATGATTGAGATTGGTCTGTTATTCTCTTTCTTGATTGAGTCTTTGTGTAGTTTTTGTATCAGAGTAACTGTGGCCTCATAAAAAGAGTTTTGCAATGTCCCTTCTGTTTCTATTATATGGGACACTTTGAAAAGTATAGGAATTAGGTCTTCTTGAAAGTTCTGGTACACTACACCATTGACACTTATTCAGGTTTTCAGTGGGCAATTCATTTAAGCTCAGAAAAGGGTGCTTCAGCAATCACATATTTATTAGAAGTTATGGCCATCATGGGTATACCTGCACAAATAAAGCATATGTCTCTAAGAAAATGAAACAGTTTTTTGCTTATTACAAAATAAAGCATATTATAGGTAAACCAAACAATCCTACAGTTCAGGCAGTTATAGAAAGATCAAATCAAAATATAAAGGATATTTTAAATAAACAGAAAGGGATGAAAAATACCCCTAGAAATAGTTTGCATAATGCTTTACTAAACTTGAATTTTATTAATGCTAATCAGAAAGGAACAACAGCAGCAGAGAGATATTGTAGAATAGAGAAATCTGAATTACACCACCTAGTGTATTTCAAGTATGTGCTGACCTCACAATGGAAACTAGGAGATGTGCTCCATTGGGGAAGTGGTTTTGCTCTTGTTTCCACAGAAGAAGAAAAAGTATGAATACCATCAAAATTAATAAAGATTTGTTTTGAAAAAGAGAAACCTCTCGAGAAGGAGAAATGATGGCTCACCCACAGAGGTGAGAACCATAATGGTGGTAAGGAAACCTCATAAGTGTTGAGGCAGGGTTCTGTTCTTGTCTTTGCAGGAAAATACTCATCTTCAAAAAGTCAAGAGACCCTGGACATCTAGATGCCTAAAAAGGAAAAGATAATGATCCAGATAGGATCACCAAGCAAAGAGAATTATGTCCAATGAGGACAGGTCATCTGAGGGTAAGAATCTCTAAATATTAACTAGAATAATAGTCATGACTCATTTAAAATCAAAACGGGCTTTGGAGTTAGACAATGGCTCTGTCTTTCTCTAAATCCAAGCATGTTGTTGAAAGAAAAATTCAGAGTTTCTGTCTCATGTCAGGACCCATATGATATGGGACAGTAAGAAGAAAGAATTTAAGAAAAATTTTATTTTTCTTCAAACCCATTTATGTCTCTATCATACCTTTCATTGAATATGTTTGTATAACTAATCTTAAAGTTTTCCACAATGAACAATGAATTTTCTTTCTTTCTTTTTTTTTTTAGTTTTCTGGAAGAGAAAAAAATTATTTATCAGCAGTATCACAAACACATAATTCATCAGGCCCAGATGTTTATATTATTAAATTCAAACAATTGTTATTTCAAAGATTAGATAACTGTTTCCAAATACAGGAAATCCATAAGTCTGTGCAATGTTTACATGGAAATTAACTTGGCATTGATACCTATATTGACAAACTAATGAGAACATAAAGCCAAAAAAATTGGCTAAATATTCTTACTGATCAAAGCCAGTATAAATACTGAACTATCAGAATGAGAATTTCATGTAGAAGAACACTTAGTATTTTTCTTTAGGAATGCAGTGGTACAAAGATCATCTATTGTTAGGACATCAATTTATGTAATTCATCATAGTGATTGAAAAAAACACACACATTGTAAGTTCTATTCTAGATTTGAAAATCAGTGGGAGAAAAAAAAAGACTATTGATACAGATACCAACTGTTTACCTATAAAACGCAAGACAATTAATCATAAAATGTATTCCGACCAAACACTTTGCAAAATATCTAGAAATATATTAGCATAAAACAAAATGGTAGCTTTCTTTTATTTATTTATTTATTTATTTATTTATTTATTTATTTATTTAATACCACTCTTGGGAATATACCCACGAGATGCTCAACCATACTACAAAAGCATTTGTGCTACTATGTTTATATCAGCATTATTTGTAATAGCCAGAACCTGGAAACAACCTAGGTGCCCATCAATGGAAGAATGGATCCAGAAAGTGTGGAATATATACACATTAGAATACTACTCAGC